>BMAW01062248.1:12356-47250 GCA_019974015.1 Nephila pilipes
ATGTTGTACTTCGTTCAAGATTTACGCGTAGATATCTAAAGAATGTTTTGTAGATGTTTTAAACCGGTGGAATTAAAATGATTGTAGTAGGACGGTTTGGGAAATGTTTTAAGCGGATACTGATCAGCATTGTCTCATAGTCAAATAAGGTTAGAAACTTTCTTCTTTCACGTTTCAAATCTAGTTTCGTATTCTGGATGGATGCTCATTCCAAAGTGACAATGAAACTTACCGCCAAAGAAGTGGCGTAAAACACATAATGTAGAATACTCAATGGACTAAATTTAAAGGAATCTATATGATATATATCGCTGAACAAATAAAATTAGGTCATGTGTTTTATATAGGTTTTTCCCTTTCTTGTGTAGTTATTATATTTTAGTATATCTGTGCATTTCCAGATTTAAACCTATATTTAATAATTATCATGGCACTTCTTACGTATTGAAATTACATAAAGTTCAAATGTATAAGAAAATCAAAGAAAACTAATAGGATATCAGTGAATACATTTAACAAACTTTTTTGAATAATTATAGTAAGTAATTCAGACAAAAACCTGGGATAAAATGTATTTTTCTTAAGCATATTTAAGTTTTACTCTTATCATATTTAAAAACCTATAAATATTAATTTTCATTCATAAGAATTATTTAATTTTTGTATCTGATAGATACGTCAATATTTCCAAATTTTATTTAAAATTTTACAATTCGAGTAGAAAATGACTGCTAAGTTTCTTTTGGTTCCGAACAGGTTGTCTTCTTCTGCGCTGCCCTTGCAGCAGTCAGTGCCTCTGGCCTCATCGCCGCTCCCCTCGTCAACACTGGAGTGAGCTCCAGGGCTCAAACTCAAGATGTAAGTACCAGGATTTGATATTTTATAACTTACAAATATAATCTAATTTTTATTTCTTTATCTTAAAAATCCTGAATGATATATGTTAAAAGTTCTTTGGAATATCCTGAATAAATATTTTGAATTATTTGGATGTATTCTAGGAAGCTTTAATGAAAAAAAAAATACAGCACTTTTGGAATGTTTTGTAAATTAAGATGCATTCCATTATATTTTATTCAGTTTAACTTATCACGTGTGTATATTAACTTAAAAATTTTAATGAATCAGAAAAATACTCTAAACATATTATATTACTCCAATTTTATTTTATATTATTAAAAATATATATACGTTTCAGACTTATTAAAGAGAACGCAAATGTTAACACGCTCACCTCGGCGCTTATCACTCCACTATTTCATCAGGTGGTGCGTATCTCCAACAATTTAGTGTGTTTAGTAACTAGAAAAAATATCCATAAAGTAGAAATTTAAAATAATGGAAATTTAACTTAAATTAAATGAAAAAAAAAGAAGGATTTATTTTATTTTAACTCAAAATTACAAAAATAATAAACATAATAAATTCAAAAGTAATAAAAATTTTAGTTCATCTACAATATATTCAGCTTTCGAACAAATTTCTCACTCTGCACATACAATATATACCGAAACATACGACAACATTAACGGTAAGGAAATAAATAGCAGTAAGGGTTATCACTATCGTAAAATGCAATTTTTCACTTCAATTTGGTACCTCTCGATAGGGATAACTCTTACGAGTAGAGTAGGAAGCGAAAAAAAAATGCTGAGTTGCAGAGATGTCATGAAAATGTTAATATGGTTTAAAGTAACAATGTAAGACTTTTTGAAATATAATTATATCTGTACGTAATATTGGGTGTAACGTTCAATTCATCAGTTGCGTACATTATTATTCCAGGCCTTGGGTAATTACGCTTTCCGATACGACATCGTTGACGGTGCTACCGGTTCCCTCAACTCCCGAGCTGAAGTAGGCAAGGTCGGAATCGCTGCTGCTCCCATTGCTGTCGCCGCCCCTGCCATTGCCGCTCCCTTGGCTCTCGCCGCCCCTGCTGCCATCGGTGGTGTGATCGGATATGGAGCACCCTTGGCTGCTGCTGCCCCTCTGGCTTACGGAGGAGTCCTCGGACACGGAGCCGCTCTTGGTCTTGGATACGGAGCCGGTATTTTGGGAGCTGGAATCGGCAAACTTATCTAAAATGCATCTGATGATATGGACAGACATATGGAAGTGATGTTATGTTACAGGATAATGGATTATTATTTATGCCAAAATTAGATTGAATTAAATTATATTTGTACTGAATATTTCTTAAGTGTCAATTAATTTAGTTTCTTCATGCACGATACACACAAAATACACAAAACACACAAAATATAAATGTGTTGGCCTATAAATTACCAAATTTATTTACAATCAAACTGATCCATATAATATTTCCTGGAGATACCCGGAATCCTTTTCATAAGAGTGTTGAATAATACTTTTTCAAAATTCCCTCTTATCATATTAATTTAAAAAAAATAATTTTAAAATAATACAGTACGGAAATAAATATATCCTTTCATTAATTTTAGTACATCTCTAATAATTAGACATATTATCCAAAGATTAAGAAAAAATTTATTTTTTAGAAAATTTATTTTTTTACAATATACTATTTATTTATGTCTACTAAACGATTTTATTGTTCAAATGAAAGTATTAATAATTTATTTATCTTTTATTAGGAAAAAGAGTTTTAACGAAAAACTCCCTTTCTTTATATAGCTTATATACTTAATTTTTATTTTCATTATCTGTTGCTATTTTCATATGGAAATATGATACATTTTTCCCAAAAAAAATGCATATTATAAAATATGAAATGGCGGAGTTTACTAAGTTCTTCAATTAAGGCATTTACTAAGATGCGCAGAAAAACTTGTGATGGAAGACAGTTATATTTTCATCATTAAATAAATATGTAGTCGGAACAACTTAGGATTTCTAAATAATATAACTTGAATCAATATAAGATTTAAAGCTTCATGAATTTTATATAAAAACTGCTCATTTACTTTTTTCATTTGATACAGAAATAGCACGTAATAAGTTAGAAAGTTTTGAATGCAGTCAGCCATTGTGTAAACATTCCAGATCTAAAAATTTCTTTGACATTATAATACGACGAGTATTAAAAAGATTTGTAAGCGTGAATAACCACAATTGAATTCCTTGTTTTTGCAGAACTATCTCTAATCTTTAAAGAAGCTATGGCAATAACATTAGACTTCTTTTAAAAGGAAAATATTTTATTAGTTTGAATAAAATTCCATTAGAACTTCTCAATAAACTGCGGAGATTGTCTGTAATAGATTACGTATGGAAGATCGAATGAGAATCACATTTCACACTTTTATATAATAAATACCAAAGGATAATATATTTAGAGATTTATTAAGTTGGATTCTTAGAGATTTCCTCGTATACCTTTGTAGACTTCAGATAAACTGAGCTACATAAAATAAACCCTTGACTTCATCAAAGAAAACGTGATTTTCTCAGATTAGATGAACTAAAGAAATGTAGTTAACTGATTAGAAGAAATGTACATATAAGCGAAACCAAATTGAATACGTTTAGAAGAAAGCCGGAATTTAGAAGTTAGAGGACAGAAATTAATAGCGAGTTGACGTAATTTATGAATGTGAACCTACATCAATAGCTGGCGGACTGTTTAGAGGAACATCCTAGAATGGGCGAACTTGGATATATCCTCTCAAACTCTCACAGCTTATGAATAAATTAGCTCTTACACGAGAATTTGGATAAAACATCTATTTAATTATTATTTCATGATAAATTGAGGGTTAATATACAGAAAGGGAGAGTGAATATTCCATTTTCATAAATTGATAAAAATAAAAGGTTTGTTCTTATATTTGACTATTTCAAAAAAAAATCTATTGTATATGAATTTCTATTACTTTGAATTGCATTGAAGAATTATATAACTTTTGAATAATGTCTACCGAATTAAGTAAAAAGGAGGCGTTATAAACTTATATAATTCTATTTAGTTATGAAAATCTTTAAAATGAGTATATAATCACATATTCTTATTATCTAATGCGGCCAAAATGAATTTTATCTAAAAATGCATTCAAAGCTATTTCTATCGTAAATTCATTTTAAAAATACAATGTGTTATAAAATTATATCTATCGTGTACCTACTTTAGACAATAAGGTATGTTTCTTGTCTTATTCTATTAGTAACGAATTAACTTTGGGTGTTTGGTTATGTGGAATTAATGGCACTGAATTCTCATATGATATATTGTATCAAACTGAAGGGAAAGAGTTTACCTTTTTATCAGATAAAACAACTGAAGTTTCAAGTTTGAGATATAGAATAAAATAAAGATTAATAAAAGTGTATGTACGGAGTAAAACCAATACCATGTGAAAATCTAAAGATATTTTGTGGAGTGTTTTTCAACCAAGTCGATTAATGATTGTGTGGACGGTTTGAAATGTTTAAAGCGGATATTCAATCAAATTGTATCTCACAGTCAGAGAATAAATTGAAACTTTCATTATGCATTCAAATCTAGTTTTTCGTATTCTGGATGGATGCTCATTCAAAGTGACAATAGCTTACTTAGAAGTGACTTAGCTTACATAATATAGAATACTCAATGGACTAAATTTAAAGAATCATATGATATATATCATGAACAAATAAGAGTGGTCTGTGTTTATATAGGATTTCCCTATATACTAGTTGTATATATTTTTGTATATCTACTTTATTTCGGTTATTATATTTAATATTATCATATTTCTTACATTATTCAATTACATATATTCGATAAGAAATAATCTGAGCATATTTCTATGTACCTATTGCCTTATTCTCGTTTGATTGTGCTTTTAAAATGTCTTTCGGTTAGCTAAGCCTATTTAAACTTGCTTCTGACGTTTGTTTGTATACTTATGACATAAGCTTTAAATTATTTTCTGCTTTAAAAAGGTACATTTTTGAACTGTTAACGGCCAGTGAGTTATTTTCACCTTTTTGTTTTAACTAAACTTATTTTATATCTCAAATTATTTCATTTATAAATATTGTTATGTATCAATAGATCATCGGTTGATTCTAATATATTAAAAATGAAAGCCTGTTAATTATTCTAGTATTGTAATTATTTTGAATAATAAATGTGAATTGTTAAGAGTAATTTAACTCTTTATGAATTATAGTATCTTTTATGTAATAAAGACTTTTTATTTATCAGGCTGATTCTGGTTAAAAAATAAAGCAACATTGGAATTAAATTCGGATTAAACTATTTTCTATTTTAATCAAGTTACATAGTTAATCTGTAACAGTCATATAATGAGTTATGATTTAAATAGGAGTAATTTTGTACCTTGAAGTATAGTTTTTTTAAAATTTGGGTAAACTTCCTAGTTTACCGGGGCTATTTGGCGAAATTTTTGAAATAGCGTCAAGATAGCGTCAAAAGCAGGTATTTCAAACCCAACCCTTCCAGAAGCAGAAAAAAAGATGGCGTCGAATGTGGTAGACAACATTTTAAACATGGCTGCATTTTCACTGAAAGAAAGGAAATGCAAGCATCAAGTCTTATTTTGAATAATTATCTTCAGTATTTCATTCCAAAAAAAAAAAAAATACATCATAAAATGAAATTCCACACAATGTGTGTGTGCTTCCTAATACCTCAAATTTAAACAAATATTGAAAACAAGTACTAACATATTTATAATCTACAAAGTTTCCTCAAATAATGTTATTGAATTAAATGTTAAAGAATACCAGAAAACACATTTTTTTAAATACTAGAGAATCAAAGTTAAATTAGGATGTTTTCATAATTAAACCAAATTGTCTAAATGTAAACCAAATAAATTTGCAGCTATTATTTCAGTTAGTTGGTAGAAGAACGATTCACTACCTTTATGCTAAAAAAAATCCAAAATTTCGATTTTTGTATTTATTTAGGGTGAAAAATATATAAAAACAAAGTTTCGAGATAATTTCTCATTCAATTAAAAAGTAGTATATTTAGTAAAATGTAAGTGACTTAAGCTTATGAAGCATAAAACATTTCACAAACGCAGTGCAAAATAAGAGAACACAAGACTTGTTTACATCGGCGAGTATCAAGTGGTCAAGTTAAATGATAGTGACGTCTTTATTTAGTCTATTCTACAAACTAAATTTATGAATTACTATTTCTATGAAGATATAAATTACATTTTTGCATTTTTCATATAAGATAAAGTTTTTTAATTTTGTTAAAAATAAACTACGAGAGCAGTATTATTTTTAGTGAATTCAGATCTAGATAGTTTGAAATGTGTTTTACTAATGAGTAATGCGTTATTATGCTTTTTGAACTTAATTTAAGAAATTTTTTTTTATTTTATCTTCATTTAAAGACAACTGATATCATTAAATATAATTAATTTATTCTATTAATAATATTAAATTTTGAAATTCTAGAAAAGTATGAGTCTGTTGATATAACAAGATGTTATCTATTTTTAGATTTATTAAAAGTTCTGAATTCGGCGATGGAAAAACAAATTACAAAACTATTTCAAATATAAATTTTTGAAATGAAATATCCTGAGCTTCTAAAGACATTTGGACAGTAAATTTCTTTTTTCCAGAGCAAATAAAATTATTACGAAGAAACTACTAATCAAATAATTTATTTTATGGACATTTTAAACATTTAAATCACATTACAAAGTATTTACAGAATAGCTTTGCCGAGTCCAAGACCAAGACCGAGTTTCCCTACTCCGAGACCGACGGGAGCTCCGAGAAGACCGGTTCCAACAGCCAAAGGAGCTGCAGCAATTCCGTTGGCGAGGATTCCATTTCCGGCGAAAACTCCATTTCCGAGGATTCCGTTGGCGACTAGTCCGCTGGCGATGAGTCCGTTGGCAACGAGCCCGTTGGCGAGGATTCCGTTACCGGCGAGAGCAACTGGGGCAGCAGAGGCGAGTGCAATTGGGGCGGCAGCAGCAATGGGAGCAACAGGGGCAACGTGGTTAATGGCGGTTCTCTGGGATGAGACGGTAGCAACGGATGGGACACCAGCGATCAGTCCTTTACCGAGGCCCAAGCCAAGAGATCCAGCAGCAAGAACGGGTGCACCCAGTGCAGCTGGTGCAATGAGGGAAGCATGGGCAGCTGCCAAAGCAGCACAGAAGATAACGATCTGCAACAAACAATGTATGAAGTCATGAAGAAAAAATAATTTTGCTCAAAAATGTTGCGTTTTTTAAAAACAAATTAAAAAATGAAATATAAAACAAAACAAATAAAAGTTTGAAAATATATACGACTGTAATTAATTAGAATTTGCTTATTTTTAACACTGTCACAACGTTTCAATTCTATTTGAGTGAATTATAATTAGCTTTTGTTTAACTAAGTTTTTCAAAGGATAATTAATTTTTGTAAGCTCAATCATCGGCACTAATTATCTTGCTATTCCTATTTGTTATACTATAAGCTTGAAATGAGAAAATTAATAAAAGGTGAATTTTAGTATATCGATACGGACATTTTTATCTAAACTTCTGATATAAAAATATTAGGCGACTAATATTGTAACCCAGTTTTAGAATTTGCTGATTACTGTTTGAGAACTCTTCACCAGAAAACAATAGGGAAAGGAAGTTATAATAATTTGTAAGAGAATATATATATTTTTTTGTTTTTGCTTATTTAATTCCCTTACAAAAATTGCATTGAAGAAAATAATTCCTACTTTAAACTACGGTAATGTTAGCAAAAATGAATATATTTCAAAATCTCTTTTGGCATTAGGTGTAATTTCTTATTAGACTTTGGGAGATATCATGTTACTAAAAAACAACATCTAAACATCTAATTTATTTTAATTAATATTTGCTTACTTTGAAGAAAAAAGCTTAAGGAAATAATTGAACGCAACTCTCTAGTTTTTTATTATTAAATTGATTTTTTCAAAATATCAATGCAAGTTTGTTTTTTCTGCGGTCTCCAATCTTTTCATATTATTACTTTAAAATTCAAAAGAATCATGCGTACTAATAATAGAATCATGCATAATAGATAATGAATTTCAAATATACCAAGAATATCCTTTTATTAAAAAAACAGCGTAATAGTTCTAAGGAAAAAAAATGAAAGTTTTATATTGATTCATATAAATTTGTATCCTCAATTCAATTGATATTTGATACTAAATGTTTGATGTTAATTTTAAGTAAATTTTCTATGTTTCTAGTTTTTAAATATTATGATATGTATATAGTTATTAAAATGTATGATTCATACTCTCTTACAAGTTTGGACAAGTTTGTTATTTGGACAGTCTGAATGATAGAAGCCATGTTTTAAGTCTCTGTCAATATACCTAGTAATTAATTCTGAATTTTCCACAAATTACACACTTATAAAAGTTGAAATTTTTATTTATTATAATTTTGAAGAGCTTGAATGTATTATATCAGTATTATTTTTTCTTCCATGGAGGGCGATAGTAATAACATGTACTAGCAGTTATATGTGTTCAAATAATATCGCATTTCTTATAAAATAAACATCAAATTTAGAATTACGAAAAAGGAATATATCGAAAGTATGTTATATGAATGAACATACGAGTATAAATAACTGCTCTTCATACTCTGTTATAAATAAGATAGATATACCTTATTGAAACATTAAATAGGAACGCGGAGTCTATACAAAATTTTCAATTCTATATAAAAAAAGTTTTTTCTGCTGTACAAATCAGAAATATATTTATTTTCGGTACAATAATGTATTTTCTTTCGAATTGAAGCTAAAAAAACGATAATCATGTAAAAGAACTTTATCTAAAAGATGCATAAGATGACGATTCTGAAATAAGCATGTTAATATATTTAGGTATGAGTACTTGGTTAAAGTAGAATGCAAACGTGTCTGAGGTCTTTTAAAAGTTTTTGATTGTTCCAACTCATGTTCTCAAATTCTTATGAAATTCGATATTAGTAAATGTGTTATGAGGATAAAATTAGCATTAAGTTTATCTGAAAAAATAGAACGAACATAAAAGTAACTTTCACTCACCTTAGCGAACATTTTTAGAAGTTTTGAGAAACTAGCGATGGGAGCTAATGATTTTGCTCAGGATTTTACATCTTTTATACATGGCTGAAGGGAGTAAAATCAAAACAGGCATAATTAGAATTAATTATGTTCTAAAATTAGAGACTTGACATTGTAAAAAAAGAATAATTTTTATCAATATTATTTAATACGACTATACCTAGTCACATAGACCATTTGACATTGACAACCTCAACACTTTTTCGTTTTGACCGAATTTAACGGGTTATTTTTCCCCGATTGATCACCATATTACCTATGTCAACAAGTAACGTACTTCCTGAACTGTAAGGTTCATTTTTATTTCTCATTCATGTCACGTATAAGACAGTATTGAATAATTACTTTCATAATAATTTTTTAAAAAACGCTCTTTACAAAAAATTAGTTATAAATCATTAGAGAAATTTAACTTTTGAAATGGGTGAATTGTAAATTGTTCCATTAAAACCCAAATGTTTATTATAATCCGTATTTTTCAAGCCTCATTTAGAAGATGCTTAGATTTTTACGAGGTATGGCTATTAAGCAAGGAGACTGAGAGAGATGTTGCTACAGAAGAAGAAGGCATGAGCTAAATACCTGGAGACAGACAGCTGATCAACGTGAAGAATTCTCTTTCGAATACAGTGCCTCTCACTTCTGAGAACTAATCATATAGCCGTAGCCTCCTTTAGCATTGCAGTTATTTTATTTTTTTGCTTCACAGGGAAAAAATGATAAGTGAGCAAAAAATTGTTATGAAATTTCACATGAAACTTGGAGAAACCTCTACTGATAATTTATTGAAAGAAGTCTATGGCAGTAAGTGTTTATTGAGTGAACTTGTATTTTTGAGTGGTTGAAGATGGCCGAGAAGACATAAACGATTATTCATGCATGTTTGCCCTCCTACATCAAAAATGGAAGAAAATAACATAAAAATAAGTAATTTGGTTCGATCAAACCATCAGTTAAATATTCGTGAGATTGATCAGTGTATGAATAGAAAAAGGATCCGTTCGGCAAATTTTTCCTCCCAGATAATGCGTCGGTTCATTCCACATTGTCTGTCAAGTGGTTTCTAGTAAAATACAACATCTCAGTGATTGACCATTCGCCTTTTTCTCCAGATCTTCAATCTTCCGACTTATATTTGTTTCCTAAAGAGAAATCTGTAGTAAAAGGAATAAGGTTTGAGTTCATTGAAACTGTGAAAGAAAAAGAAGCGGCAAGCCTTTTTAAGGAATTGATAGAAGAAGGCTTCCAGCACTGTTTCGATCAATGGAAGATTCGCATGGAGCGTTGTAGGAATACTGGATGTATGTTGAAAGTGATGCAGTATAATCTCACTTTAAAGTTATCCTCTATAACGATAATTCTATCTGGTACGATATTTTTTCATAAATCTGGTTGAATTTCCTTCGGATTAAGTAAAAGCAGTTCTCTGTATTACGATATTTTTTTACTGCGATAATTCGCTAAATAATAGTGGTAATATTTTCCCTATCATCACAATAATTCTCTCTTTTTCGAAATTTTTTTTTCAAAGCGTAATTGATGTCAAAGAAATAAAATGATAGATAGAAATAAAATAATAGATAAAATGTGTTTAGACCATTGGTCGGGATTCTCAATTTACACTCTTTGTCGAAAAACTTTATCGGAACTTGTTGTTCATGTAACAATAGTAACGAGAAAGTACATTTCTTGACAAGAGGAAATAAAAGTGTCATTTACTGGCAAACACAATGTTGATTTTTTGGCTGGTTGGTTTTATTAACGTTCCTCTAGAAGCAACAAGAGGACTGTTGGCGACAGACCTTGTAATTTTGAAGCTCTTTCAAGTGAACTTCTTAACTTCCACACCACGCCAATGGGAAGACCTTAAGCTTCATTAGATTAAACATGTATAGGCCACGGCTACACAGAGGATAAAAAGTGGCATCCAAGCTCGAACCACCGACGTAACGAAAACCACTGGCCGCGAATACGCGACCATGACCACTAGGCTATCAACCCACTTAACATAACTTCAGAATTTATCCCTTCCTACTCCCCCCTCTTTTTTTTTTTTTTTTTTTTCGAAAAAGGTAAGTGATTCTTTTCAACGGGAGAGATAGTTAAAATCTCGAAGCGTCTGGGAGTAAACTTTGTTTTACGTTCTTTATTCTACACTTGAATATCATTAGAATTTTAACTTCCGATAAATTATGTCAATTATAGTAATTCAAATAGGGGTTTATTCCCGTACTATGTTAGAAGATTTTCATTAATTTATTTATGAGTTTTGTTTATTTTGAAGTTTGTTTAGCGAAAATCGAAAAAATGGCCACAAGAAAACTAATATCCATCGAAATAAAATTCAGTGTCAGAAATGATATTGATAGAGGCATGAGGCAAGATGAGGTATGAAAAAAATGCGATTTTCACAATCGACCTGTGGCAACATTCTTACGCAAACGAAAAGAAAATGAAAACAGTTTCAACTTAAATAACATCGATTCTCAAAACATAACTTTAAATAACAAAATAGAGGATACCATGTTGAAATGGTATAGAGAAAAATAAGCTTTTAATACCTTTAAATAGGCTAATTTCTTACGATCAAGCTAGAAATTGTGCATGTATGATGGGAAACCTATATTTCAAAGTTATTTTAGTAGTTTTAATTAATACTTCAACAGAACGTTTAAATGTACTTCATAAATTTGAATCGCCAGCGATTCATGACGATACCTAAAATAGTACATTTTGTTATGTTAACTTTTATATCAAGTTTTCATATGTAATGCAAAGGGTATGAAATAAAGAATTTATAATTCCATGTAAAAGAAGCGTTTATTATTTTTTTGTATGATCCTACTAAATGCATCAATATTTGAAATTATTATTAATAAAAATTTCCATGATCTTAAAGAGAAATGGTAATTATTCCTTAGAAGAATCGAGTCATCTGGCCCTTCCACTTCTATTTTTCATTCTTCAAATGATAATTTCTAATTTTTCTTGCATGTTTTTAAACTTGAACAATCTGTTTTGAAATATATTTCTTCGAAGGTGAATTACGAGTAAAATGATTACATCGATGAATACATAAGTTCTGAGAATAAAAAATGTTTAAAATTGATGACGATTAAATTACAACATAAGTTCTTGTTTCATATACATATACTTCACCCTCTCAAGTAATATATATTCTTTTTATACAAAGTTATATCCTTTCTGAATAACTTTGCAGAAATATGGAATTCTTTGTACTTACTTTTCAAAGATATTACAGTTTATTTTTAATATAAAATTATTATAACCTTATTTTCAAGAAATCATCAGCAAGTTACAATTATTGCTTATTATTATAAATATTATCTGCCAGAAAATTCCTTAAAATGATTTTACATGTACTTTAATAAATAAAGTTTGATTTCTCAAATCTGTAAGTATAATACTATATTATTCTAAATTGTAATTTTTTTTAAGAAAAATTATTTTATTTTAAATTTTTAATCCATAAAATAATGCATTCTTTCTATTGCATTTATATGAAAAATGAATAAACTATTATAAATAAATATTGATAATATATTATAAATAAAATAAAATTTTGATTTATAATATATTATCCTATGCTATAACATCCAGATCTGATGTTATAACATAGGATCAGAACATCAAAATCTAAAAATAAATTAAAGCAAATGAAATATTTGGTACTATTCTATAACTTACTGATAGTAGAACCATAATTTTAAATCACTTAGGTTGAAATTTCAAACCTTAAAAAATGAAATTTGGTAACTTTATTCTTAATGATTTTAAAATTTCACTTTTAAACTCTTATAAGAATGAAAAAAGGACATTTTTTTCTGTGATTTATCTAATATTTGCTGTAAAAGCTAAAAAGTGTTTAATGTCAACCTGTAATGACTTCTCTCTCATTATTTAAATATACATACTTTGCAAAATTTAATTAAATAATTATTAAGATAACAATTTCAATTGAAGAAACAGCAAAAAAATACGATGGCTATTTATCAGGTTCCTTCATGAATTATGCAAGATTGCTCACACTCATATAACAATCAATGTACCTCAATCTTAGCTTAGAATTAAACAATAAATTACAGCTTACCAACTCACGCGCCTCGAGTGAGGAATTTCTTAAATATAATGAGATCGATTCCTATTATCACTTACTTTAACCAAGAATTATTTCTAGCCAATTTTATCTCCTAATTATCAAGTAAAACAATTCAGTTCAATTTCCAACTTAGAAACATTGCCCGGCTTTGCATTGTCACATATAATCTATTCCATCCATTTCTATTTTGCTAATATAACACTATCCTTAATTCAATTCATTCCACTTTTTCACTTCATCTAATTTGAATAAACACGTTTCATTTTTGATTGGAAAGGAGTTGGAATTTTAAATATAAAATTAGATAGCAACTCCATGTGTTAATTAGGGAAATGATCGAGAATATCCATACCTTACAAACATATGATTTGAATTCAAATTAATTGATTAATGTCGGTTCTATCGAAATTCGTCATTCAGATTTGAATTATTAAATTACAAACATCATTCTTTGAGCAATGGGTTATTTCTTATTATGGGTTATTTTTATTATTGTTTAGCGACGAATCCCGTATCATTTGTTAAATTTTATAATAAAAGAATATAATACCACATAATTATTGCATCACATTCACAAAATTACTCAGTGAGCTTTAGTAACATAGAAAGTGTTTAAAATCAATCGATTAGACCATGTGGTTATAGAAATTAAATAATTCCCACATTGCAATTTTGTTAATGGTATTAACTATGCCAAGTATTATTTCTTCTTTTGTTTCCGTAATTTTTTCTATAAATATTAGAACCAAATATTTTATTATTACGTCAAACTTTCCTACTGAAGCCATGTTATTTGTTTCAATCATGTTAATGAATACAAGGAAATCAAATATACATGTCCAAGACAAAGAGATCTTTACTCGAAGTCCTTTCAACGCCTTTCTTCAAGGATGCTGCAAGGTAGAATGAACCGCTATTACGCGTTTTACATTTTATTTTTCACTTTTGCTTACAGATGAATGACTTGTTTTAAATAGTAAAGTATTGTTTTGGGGTTTAGTTACAGAGTATAAAAGCTGAACTGCTCGGTATTTCAAGTCACTGTATCTGAATCAGACACATTAATCTATCATCATGTTGGCAAAGGTAAGTTTTTTCTGATAAGGAATAATTATTTTTAATGTTTCGCTAATTTTTCTATTGATCGAGAAAATGTATCATTGTAAATTTTACATTGATTCTTTCCCTCTACGTCTCAAGTTTTAATACATAGCAATAAAATTTTCTAAACTTAATTTAGAAGATTAATAATAGTGAAAATTAAACATAATTTAAATTATTTTTGTTGTTATAATTGCCCCTAACACGATATTTTATAATTCACTTGTAAGTAAATTAGACTTTATTTTAGAGAGAGGACATTTTAGAAAAGTTATTATCATTGTCTGAATTGAAATGTCTCAAATTGCTTCCCATTATTCAGATTTTTCCATGATTAGAAGGCTCTATTAAATTAGAATTGTTTTTAATTTCATGTCAAGATTATTGAAAAGTTATTAAAATTTTATTTTTTAAATATCGAATACATTTTAAATATGGTCTGATGTTTGTAAAATTGAAGAGTTCTTTATGATCATTTCGAACAATAAGTTCCACTTGAAAGCATTGTGATTAAATTTTCCTTGCTTAAAAATCTGAAGTGAAAATAAAATTAATATTTCATAACAAAATAAATTTAGAAAAATATTGTAGAAGTTTATAAATGAGCGTATGCAGGATTGAAACCATTGAAATAACCCTACTAATAATTTAATAGAATTAATCGTTTTTGTGATTCAGAGTGAATATTCGAATTTATATAAAATCAAGTATGGTTTTATATAAATCGATCATTAATAACATTTTTTTCTTAAAATTAACATAAAAAGGTAATTTATTTCTTGCTTTTTTGATATTCATATGGAAGAAAATAATAATAATTATTAAAGTTTTTGTTAAAATATAAAAATAAAATTACATATGCATAAGAAGACCTGTTACCAGAAAATATTTCATATAAACATATTTAATTACTCGAAAATATGTAAAAAAATAAAGACAAAATATGGATACTGGTATAAATCTAGATAAAATCTAATTTTCTGAAAGAAATTTAGTCTTTACCATATTTAAGAGGTATATCAACAATATAGATTGAAATTCATTTGAAACGTTAACATTCGCATTTATATTCATGTGCCTATATTGCTAAATTTATGTGAAAACTTTTCATTTTATTTTGACAAGTATATAAATGCAAAATTTTTATGGTTGTTTTATTTTCGAACAGGTTGTATTTTTCTGCGCTGCCCTTGCAGCAGTCAGCGCCTCTGGCCTTATCGCAGCTCCCCTCGTCAACACTGGAGTCAGCTCCAGGGCTCAAACTCAAGATGTAAGTATCTAAATGTGAGCTTTTCTTCATTTTAGTTATAAACTTGTTTTCTTTGTCTTCCTTTCTCTTTTGAAACCGTGTAAGTTAAAACGAAAGCTTAAAATTCGTTGGAATATTATTAGTTATAATATTTTAAATTATTTGGATGTATGATACAATGCTTAAATGTAGAAAATAGATTAAGGCGTATGAAACATTGTTTTACCCCTAAGTATTCTATAATTATGCAATTTAATTTTTGTTGTGTTCTCTCAAAACACTTTTCTATGAATTCGGAAATTACTCAACATATAATAACTTCCCAGTTTTATTGATTGATTTTATGCAGCATTAAAGTTAATCCAAGGCTTTTTGACTAATATAAACATTAAATATTTTAAATGTAAAACTTCTAAAAATATAATCCTATTTGTACGTTACATTGGATCTAATATTCAATTAATTTATTGTGTTCATTACTTTTCTAGGCCTTGGGTAACTACGCTTTCCGATACGACATCGTAGACGGTGCTACCGGATCCCTCAACTCCCGAGCTGAAGTAGGCAAGGTCGGAATCGCCGCTGCTCCCATTGATATTGCCGCCCCTGCTTTTGCCGCTCCCTTGGCGCACGCCGCTCCTGCTGCGATCGGTGGTGTAATCAGATATGGAGCACCCTTGGCTGCTGCCGCCCCTCTGGCTTACGGAGGAGTCCTCGGACACGGAGCCGCTCTTGGTCTTGGATACAGAGCCGGTATTTTGGGAGCTGGAATCGGCAAACTTATTTAAAATGCATCTGTTGTTATGGATTTATGTATGGAAACGATTATGTATTTCAAGAATATGGATCATTATTTATGCCAAAAATTAGAATGGAATAAATTATATTTGTACTGAATATTTCTTGTGCGTCTCTTAATTTTGTTTTTATTTTATTCACATGAACGTTCAGATGAAATTGTAACTAAGTTTATTAACAGTACAATTTTTTTCAACCAATCTATTTATTACTTTCTTGATATATCTGTTAACGGTTGTCCATTCCTAATTAGCTCTTGTATCATAATTCATTGTTATATATCAAACTTTAAGAGACAGGGAAACAATTTCAGAAAGTTCGAGATGAAAGTAAAATTATTTATCATCAATGCCTACTATCCTAAAGGCTCTCTGTGGCTTACAGTCATAGTCAACAGTTTTAATCATGATTGAACGTAAGTTCTTTGATCGAGTCCTATGCTCTAATTGTCTGATAATCAATAGTATTGATTACGTTCTATCTTTAGGATCGTCACAATTCTTTAGTCACGTTTTCAATCAATTAGGATAGTAACATCCCCTTACCTCAATATATCTCCTCCACTTCCCCTTACATATATATCATTATATCTGAATCTATCAATATATCATTATAGCAATGTCTGTGTTATTTTAATAAATTTAATGATCAAGCAATGAATGAAACAAAATAGAAGAAGCATCCACAGTGTGTTAAATTTGTATATGATACTGCTTGTTGAACTCAAATGTCCAAAATAGTATTCTCTTGTAATTGTTAGTTATTATTTAGTACATGCATCACAGCTTTTCTTAAACTTGGCAAAACTTTTTTTATTTGAGAGAATAAGCAATTCTATTTCCAACAATTATTAAATTTTTTTTATCTCGCTTAATTTTAAATTCTTTTTTATACGAATTATAATTTCTGATACTATGATTGTTTCAGTTTCAATTCTGAAATTATAAATATTATTGAAGTCATTTGAATGAATAAACACTGAATTTCTAATTCATGTTGTAAAACTCAAAATCTTAATTTATTGCTGGCAGATAGATAAGACTTTGAGTTTCATGAAATTTGAGAATGGAATTGCTTATTTCTTATTTGACGAGGAAGTATAGCATGTAATAAGCTTGAAAGTTTTGAAAATGCAATGCGCTTAAAATATCCTATTCTATAATTTTCAAATATGGAGTAAAATAATCAATTCTTAAAAGAACTTGACTGTAGAATTCAATTATTCAAAAAGCTATTTTAAGCATGTGTGACGGAAATTTTTTTGTTCTCTGGAAACCATATCCATACTTAAAACTGTTGCCCTGATAATATTAAATTGCTTTTAAATAAGATAAGATTAATTATAGATAAGATTCGCATGGTTACAATTGCATTAGAATGAATTCTGCAATAAGCTTCATAATTGATTCCTATTATGAAGATGTGCAAAGCATCCTTTAATTTATAGGTAGGAATTATCAAAAGACAATATTTAGATATATATATATATATATATAACCCAATTCAAATGTCAAACGTTTTTAAACACATAATAAGATCATATCTGAGTTTTTTACTATCTACTTCGGCTAATTTAGTTTCAAAAGTTACAATAAAAGAAATGTCTAACAGATATACTTTTAAATGTATAATATTTTACAAAATTATATCTACCATGTATAAAAATTAGGCAATTAGATATGTTCTATGAATTATTTTCCTAATAGCGAATTGAATTCGGATGGAAAAAAGGCATTAAAGTAGGAGAAATGATTATTGTTATAATCCTGTTAGAACAAATCAAAATCGAAATTTTTGAATGCATCGTAATTATCACTGTTGACACATTTACATTTTTTAGTTATAAGTTAAGTGCTGCTAATTTTAAGAAAAACTTTAAAAATTTTAAAAATAATGCTTATTAAAAGCTATGAAGTCCTAATTATATATTTGACGCATAATGCTATAGAAACATAATATTCAAATTAAAAACAACAATTTCACTGTTATTTTTTCTATTAAATACTTAAATTTTAAATATATTGCAACATAGAAAAGATTATTTTGCCCAATTTTTAATTGCCCTTTTTGTAAAATATACTTGTTTTGGGAAAATATAAAGTTATAAGAATAAAAAATAATAATTTTTTAGTTTCAGAAATCAGTATTTGATTAGATCTTCTTTAGCCTCAAATACCTTATTAATTTTTTTGTACTATATAATTCATTTAAGGGTTCTTTTATTCTTGTTTAAAGACAATAAATTATCATGTAGATATTGGATCAGGTTGAATTGAATACACAATAGATATTTGAAAAAAAAAAAAAAGATTAATTAATACATTAAGAGCAGATTCTCTTGGCTGAGAGCTCCCTCAGATTGAAAATCCATGAGTTTATGTGTTACATTAGAATATTCGAGTACATCGTTCTGGCAACACAAAGAATATTATGGAAAATTTCAGAAATTATAATAGAACAGTTAAACAAAATTTTAATGTTTTCCGCACTGGGTTTGTAACCGCTATCTTCCGTTCTATAGACAATCACTTTACTTCTGCGACATCCTTCTAAGCTTTGTAGGAATATAATGCCTCCTCTGAAGACATCAGATAGTACCCAACCTCAAGTATAAAAATACTCCAAAAGTGTTCTTCGGAGTTGAGATCCGTAACTTAGAGGGCACGCCAGAACATATTCACTATTTTTTCTGCCCCACGTCATACTCGTATTTGTACTAGATTTTTGGCAAGTAGAATTGTTCTGTTGAAACTTAACCACGCCCATGTCAGTGTCTCTGAAAATCTCAGAAACTGATAGAAGGCGTCGAGTGTATTTATGAATTAATCACAGTTCATTGTTCTACGAGGATGGTAATTTCAACAATCCATAAGTTGACATGCATCCACAAATCATAATACTGCTACCACCTTTGCTAAGCTTTATTCATTCTCTGTTGGAGATGTCTTATCCACCAAGTCCAAAATATAGGGAGAGCAGTTATTTCAATACACATTTATTTAAGGACTCCACGTGCCAATCACACATAATCGAATATTTATACAATTTACAAAACTATACAAGCTTCCAAACAGTCCATATTTTAATTCAACCCGCTTATGCGGTCAGGAGCAATTATATCCAATACAAAAAAAAAAAAAAAAAAAAAAAAAAAAATTGAATTAAGTTGGCAAAAACCAATAGCATTCTTCGAAATATTACCCATGAACCCTTGCGCTCTCACTCACACGAGACAAGGCGCCTCCTGGCGGGATCCGAGTAATTTATTTCCAACATTCTCGAAGGTATTTACCGCCTTCCTACATATATTACACAAGACGTGCTAAACACCTAAGGTATTAACATAACATTAACTAACTTTGTAAATTTATTTTCAAATTTTTTTAATACATACTGACACTCCTATTTTGTATTCTCATTAAATGTAACTTAATTAACACTTATATAAAATTTTGATTCGTCAGACTACAAATTATTGTATCTATACTCTTCTGTAAGTTGTGATGTTTACGAGGCCATGCACAACGTATCTTTCTATTTTTTTTTTATTAGAGTCATGGCTTTTTTCAGGCTTTACAACCTTTGAGTCCATCATTGATAAATATTATAGAAGTTCTAAGCGTGTTTGGATTACTTGTCACCATTGATAAACCAGCAGCCAGTTTGAGATGATGTTTGTTTTCGGTCTCGCAAAGTAACCCTTTTCAACAATCGGTCATTTCTGAAGAGGGTGATCACTTAGCATCTTATTCTCTTGTGATTTAAGTAAAAACTAAGAATATCAAGACGTCTGAACTGCTTATTTTGAACAATTAACAGCTTTTGTTGCAAATTGACTCTCGTTCTGTTCGATTGAAACCTCTTAAGCGGCGTTTTTGACTATGTTCACTACATTTGGAATTTCCAGAATTTTAAACGATGCTCTCAACGATTTCGTTCAAATCAACAGGATTTCAGTGTATATATATATATATTCGCTAAAAGCAGCGTACACAGACCAATACTTATTACAAGAAAGTGTAAATTTCTCTTTAATGTCATGATATTTTTTTTCGTTGCTGAATGCAAGGACATTTGCTTAAGTTATTGTCTAAACTCGACATTAATGTCGTTATACACAAGTTAAAGGTTTTTTGATTAACATTTTCACAGTTATAAAAATATAAGATTTCAATATATTTAGTTCATAGCTGTATCTAATGATATTTTTTTTGGGTTTGAGTAATTGTTACATACTCAGATTGCTCAAAAATGATTGTGTATCTAAAAGAATTAATTGATTATTGATTGTGTCATTATTCATGTTTTTAAATTACTTCAAATTTACTTCTGCTTCTTAAATAAATGTTAGTTTCTTCTTAATGGTTTGTTTTAACTAACAGCATATTAAAACATGAAGCAGAAGATGCAGTCAGAACGGCAAAAAATTATTAGAACTATTGATCTTGTGATTCTGAACCACTGACAAATAAACCGAAAATGTAACATGAACTTTTAAGTTTCACATCACGCTCAAGTTAAGACAATGAGATCCAATTGCATTCAGCGCTCCTTAAACGAAGTTTTCTATATTCGAAACTGATTAAAGAATTCTTTTTTCTTTAATCCTATAATCATCCAGTAGAATCTATGAATTTCTTTGAAGGAAAAATAAAATAAAAATTAAGAGATAAGAAAATAATAAAGAAAACAATTATATGCAAAAGGAAATATTAGCTTGTTTAAAATGAAGTGCTTTGATACTTCAAATAGAGTTCCTTCTCAATCAATAACGAATAAAGAATTCTTTCATTATCAATAAGAAATTCTCTTAAAATACATTGAAGTTCTTCGAAGAATATAAAATATAGGTTTCAATGAACTACCCGGAAAAAGATGATTATTTTTAAGAAGATACTTGTCAACAAACCTTTCCGCTTTCAGTTTTATTAATCCCGTTGTCTTACATGTTATTAACCTTGTTCTTATTTTTTCCCCATTTCGTTCTAGTTGGGACGAATTAAAATGATTGTATCGATAAATTAATAAATCTTTCAAATAAAAATGCTTAATATTATTGACAGGTTAACTGGAACAGATTTTCTATGTCGAAAAATTTCTATGATCTCTAGCTACCGTTGCTACTTCAGCTAAAGTCATCACAATTGAAAACTCAGAACTTGTTCAATGAAAAAATTGCTCCATGAGAAAATGGCAGAATTTGTACTTTCTTTCCATCAAAGAAACGTAAAAGGACAAAATATGTATGCAACCCTTTAATGTCTGCCATGAGAAGAAAAGGGTATTTTTTTACCTGTTTTGTATATTTCATTGAAGTATTCTATTGTTACACTCTTGTTTGAAATAAATGAAGGAAATATTTAAATATACTTATTTGTGATTCATAGCCTACGAGTCGAATGATTAGTTACAGAATGACATGAATAGTTTAGTTATCTAAAGTTAAATCTGAAAAACAATTAATAGGAATTAGATTACAGAACTTATACTATTCTATATTAGTTTTGCCACAATTAGTCCTTCAAATTTCGAACCTGAAAATTAGAAGCTTCATTCAAAGAACAAAGTATAAAACCATGTTCCTCATTAAATATGCTAATTATTTTAACAATACGTGTTAAGGCAACATTTTATTACCAAATTCCGAACCTAACTTTGATCACATGCAAAATGTATTCAATAATTATAAAGACTCATCTCTTTTATGTAAACAGAGATTCAGGCGGATATAGATATTCCTTATTTATGAATTATTCATACAAGCAATATATACGGATTCGAGTTACATTTAATTTTGGAAAGAAAATTTACAAAACAAATCTTATTGTTTAAAATCAACTATTCTATATTACCAAACAGTTTTTCGATAGTAAAATTAAAACTTTAGAATTAATAAAAACAAGAAGAAAGAACTGCTAATCAAATAATTTATTTCACGGACAATTAAACATTTAAATCACATTACAAAGTATTTACAGAATAGCTTTGCCGAGTCCAAGACCGAGGGGAGCTCCAAGACCAAGACCAAGCTTTCCAACTCCGAGGCCAACGGGGGCACCGAGGAGGCCGGTTCCAATAGCCAAGGGAGCAGCAGCGATTCCGTTAGCGAGGATTCCATTTCCGGCGATAACTCCGTTTCCAAGGATTCCATTGGCGACGAGTCCATTGGCAACAAGCCCGTTTCCGACGAGTCCATTGGCAACGAGCCCGTTGGCGATGATTCCGTTACCGGCAAGGGCAACTGGGGCAGCAGCGGCGAGTGCAATAGGTGCGGCAGCAGCGACGGGAGCAACAGGGGCAACATGATTAATGGCGGTTCTCTGGGATGAGACGGTGGCAATGGATGGGACACCAGCGATCAGTCCTTTACCGAGGCCCAAGCCAAGAGGTCCGGCTGCGAGAACGGGGGCACCCAGTGCAGCTGGTGCAATGAGGGAAGCATGGACAGCTGCCAAAGCAGCGCAGAAGATGACGACCTGCAACCAACAAGATAACAAATAATGAAGATAAAACAATTTTGCTCAAAAATGTTGCGTAATTTAAAGAATTTTTTTTTAAATGAAGCAGAAAACATGGTATAAGTTATGTTTGCATAAATATAGGACTCTAATTAATTGGAATTTGCACCTTTTTAGTGCTGTAACAACTTTTGTCAATGCTATTTGGCTGAATTATAATTAGCTTTTGTTTAACTAAGTTTTGCAAAAAAAAATTAATTTTTGTAAACTCAATAACTGGCACTAATTATCCTGCTACTGTTTTTTGTTATACTACACACTTTAGATGAGAAAATAAATAAAAGGTGCATTTTAGTACATTTTTTTATTTCCAAAAATTAGAAAATTTATAAAAGGTGAATTTTAGTATATCAATACAGACATTTTTATCTAATTTTATGGTATAAAAATGTAAAGCGACTAACATTCTTTCCCAATTTAAAAATTTGCTGATTACAGTTTGAGAACTTTTCACCAAAAAATAATTGGAAAAGAAAGTTACACTAATCTGTAAATTGTTTTTGTTCTTTAAACTTCTTTACAAAAATTGTACTGGAGAAAATCCTTAATACATTAAACTACGGTAATATTTTAATGAATGTTTGCTTATTTTGAAGAAAAATTGAAAGGAAATAAGTAAACATAAATCTCTAATTGTTTATTATTAAATTGACTTTTGTGCATTAATATAATACAACTTTATGTTTTTTTCTGTGATTAAATTAAAAACAAACTATGCAGTCCAAAATGAATTACAAAAGTAAGAAGAATCCCTGTTTATTTTCAAATTAGTAAATAAAACTGTAAGAATAAAATGAAAGTTTTATATTGATTTATATAAATTTATATCTTCAATTCAAGTGATATATGATACTAAATGTTTGATCTTAATTAAGTAAAGACTCTATTTTTCCAGTTTTTAAATAATATGATATTTATTAGCAGTTATATGTGTTCAAATAATATTGCGTATCTTATGAAATAAACAACAAATTTAGAA
Source organism: Nephila pilipes (assembly GCA_019974015.1). Lineage (NCBI taxonomy): Eukaryota > Metazoa > Arthropoda > Arachnida > Araneae > Nephilidae > Nephila > Nephila pilipes. The sequence goes on from BMAW01062248.1 coordinate 36,176, forward strand.
TTATGAAAAATGAATATTTCGAAAGTATATATAAGAATGAACATATGAAATTAAATAAATGCTCTTCCACATCTGTTATAAATAAGATAGATATATCTTATAGATACATTAAATAAGAACGCGGAGTGTGCACAAAATTTTCAATTCTAAATAAAATTTTTGTTTCTGTTGTACAAATCAGAATTATATTTCTTTTCGGTACAATAATGCATTTTCTTTCTAACTGAAGTTAAGAAAACGATACTCATGTTTAAAAAAACTTTTTCTGAAAGATGCACAAGATGATGATTATGAAATTAGCAATTTAATATATTTAGGTATGAATGCTTGGTTAAAGTAGAATGCAAACGCGGCTGAGGTTTTTTTAAATAAGTTTTGATTGTTCCAACTCATGTTGTTTAATTCTTCAGAAATTCGATACCATCAAATGTGTTATGAGTATAAAATTAGCATTAAGTAGACCTGAAACAATAGAACGAATATAAAAGTAATTTTCACTCACCTTAGCGAACATTTTTAGATGTTTTGAGAAACTAGCAATAGGAGCTAATGATTTTGTTCAGGATTTTGCATCTTTTATACATGGCTGAAGGGAGTAAAAACAAAACAGACAAGGAATTAATTATGCTCTAAAATTAGAGACTTGGCATTGTAAACAAAGAAATTTTTTTATCAATATTATTTAATACGGCTATACCCAGTTACACCGGCCATTTAACATTGACAACTCTAACACTTTTTCATTTTGACCGGATTTAACTGGTTATTTTTTCCCGATTGATCACCACACCTATGTCAACAAATAACGTACTTCCTGAACTGTAAGGTTCATTTTTATTTTTCATTCATGTCACGCATAAGACAGTATTGAGTAATTACTTTCATACTAATTATAAATAAAAGTTCTTTGTGAGAAATTAGTTATAAGTCAGTAGAGAAATTTAATTTTTTAAATGTGTGAATTGTGTGTGTAACCGATTGTTCCCATCAAAACGCAAATTGGTTATTTTTTTTTAATCTCATTTAGAAGATGCTTAAATTTATATACGAGGAATGACTATTAAATAACGAGAGTGATGTTGGTAGAGAAGACTTGCGCCGAATGCCTAGCAACTGACCGCTGTTTAGCAAGAAGCCTTCTCTTTGGAATACACTGCCTTTCACTTCTGCAAACTAATCCATATAGCAGTAGCCTTATTTTGCAGATATTTTTTTTTGCTTCGCTGGAAAAAATGATATGTGAGCAACAAATTGTTGTGATATTTCACATGAAACTTAGAAAAAACCACAACTGAAACTTATAATTTATTGAATGTAGACCATGGTAATGAATGTTTATCGTGTGTACGTGTGTTTTTGAGTGGTTTAAGAGTGTTCAAGGTGTCGGAGAAGATATTAAAGATTATTCATGCATGTTCGCCCTCCCACTTCAAAAACGGATGAAATATTAAAAAATCTATTTTGATTTAACAGTCAGTTAAATATTCGTGAGATTGTTCTGGATAGAAATCTATAACGAATCCATTCGGCAAATTTTTCCACCCAGAAAATGTGCCGGTTCATTCCACATAGGTTTCCAGTCAAGTACAGCATCTTAATGTTTGACCATCCGCCTTATTCGCCGGATCTACAGCCTTCCGACATATCTGTTTCCTAAAATGAAATCTGTATTAAAAGGAAGAAGGTTTGAGTTCATTGAAGCTGTGAATGAGAAAGAAGCGGCATGCTTTCTGAAGGAGGTGATAGAAGAAGGCTTCCAGCACTGTTTCGATCAATGGAAGATTCGCATTGAGCTTTGTAGGCAAACTGGAGGGATGCATGTTGAAAGTGATACATTATAATCTCACTGCAAAGATATAATCTATAACGGTAATTCTCTCTATTACGTTATTTTTTTCATAATTCTGGTTGAATTTCCTTCATATTAATGTAAAGCAGTTCCTTGAATTACGATATTCTCTATATTGATAATTCTCTCTATTACGATATTTTTTTCATAATTTTAGTTGAATTTCCTTCGGATTATTGTAAAGCAGTTCTCTGTATTACGATATTCTCTATAATGATAATTCTTTCTATAACGATGGTAATATATTCCCTTTCATCACCATAATTTTCTCTATTACGATATTTTTTTTTTTCAAAGTTCAATAGATGTCTACGAATTGAACGTTACATTAAAAATTATATGATAAATAAAATGTGATTAAATGGTTGCTCAGGGTTCTCAATTTACACTCTTTGTCCAAAAACTTTATCGGAACTTGTTGTTGATGTAACAATAGTAACGAGAAAGTACATTTCTAGACAAGGGGAAATAAAAGTGTCATTTCCTGGCAAACACAAAGTTGATTTTTTGGCTGGTTGGTTTTATTAACGTTCCACTAGAAATAACAAGAAGACTGTTAGCGACAGACCTCGTAATTTTGAAGCTCTTTTAAGTGAACTTCCTAACATCCACACCACGCCAACGGGAAGACCTTAAGCTTCGTTAGATTTAACGTGCATAGGTCTCGGCTACACAGAGGATCAAAAGTGGCATCCAGGCTCGAACCACTGACTCAACGAAAAACGCCGGCTGCGAATCCGCGACCATGACCAGTAGGTTACCACGCCCACTAAACATAACTTCGAAATTTACTCCCTTCCTACTCCCCCACCTTTTTTTTTGAAAAAGGTCAGTGATTCGTTTGATCGGGAGTGATAGTTAAAATCTCGAAGCGTCTGGGAGCAAACTTTGTATTATTTTTTTTTATTCTACACTTGAATATTATAAGAATTTTAACCTCCGATGAATTATGTCAATTATAGTAATTCAAATAGGGATTTATTCTCGTACAAGTTATGTTAGAAGATTTTCAATAATTTATTTATGAGTTTTTTTTTTTTTTATTTTTATTTTGAAGTTTGCTTATTGAAAGTCGAAAAAATGGCGACAAGAAAACTAATATCCATTGAAATAAAATTCAATGTCAGAAATGATATTGATAGAGGTAGGAAGCATGATGAGGTTTGAAAAAAATACGATTTTCACAATGGACTGTCGCAACATTCTTATAGAAAAAAAAAAAAAAATAAAAACATTTTCAACTGAAATAATATCGATTCTCAAAATATTGCTTTAAATGACAAAATAGATGCTACCACGTTGAAAATGGCTTAGAGAAAAAGGGGATTTGAGTACCTTTAAATAGCATAATTATTTGCGATTAAGCTAGAAAATATTCATGAATGATAGGGAACCCAGATTTCAATGTTAGTAATGGATATGTAACAAGGTTTCGAGAATGGCATTGAATATCTGCTGAAGGGGTGAAAAAAATCAGTGCCACTGGATGATGTACGCACATGACATCAGAGAGAAATATGTAAAATTTTTTAAAAATATTCCATTGATGATGTATATAACGCAGATGAGACGGGGTAATTTTACAGATGTTGCCTGAACGAATATAAGATTTCAAAGGAGAAACCAGTAAAGAGGGCAAGACATCCAAACAGATTGCTGTGTACAAATATACCGGGAAAGGATAAATTAAAATCTCTTGTAATTAGAAGATCCATAAAGCCAAGATGTCTTAAAAACATTACGAACATTTCAAAAGATTACAATGCGAACAAGCGAGCTTAGATGACTTTAAAAAGTATTTAGGGAACGGTTATTGAAACTTGATAAAGATTTGAAATCGAGGAAGATAAACTTTGCTATTTTAATTGACGACAATTCTGCCCAAAAACCCATTCTAAAATTGCACAGTATCGAAGTTTACTTCTTTCCACCAAACACTACTGCAGCTCTACAGTTCCTCGATATGGGCTTTATAAAATCCTTTAAAGGGTATTAAAGAATACGATTAATGGAAAAAATGATTTTTAATATTGAATAATAGCCCACAGTGCCTGTTACTTTAAAAAGATGCTATGGAATGGATTGTTAGGAGTTGGTAGGAAATGAAGCGAGAGTTTATTTTTATTGTCCATTCTAATTGTTGGAGAAACGCTGGCTTCATTCAAAGTGACGAAGTGTCAAAGTGATACTTCTTACGGATATTCAGAAAAAAAAATACTAAGGTCTTTTATAAAGATCATTTCGAAACTAACACTTGAAGACAGACTTCCAGAAATATGAAGTGATAACGCTGAAGTAGAAGGTCAGATAATGATGATGACTTAAATGAAATTGATGAATCCACTACAGTAAAGCCAAATTTATCTCCCGGAGAAGCAGTGTACTCAATTGATGCTTTTTATAACTTTATTTCTAGCTTGCCTAATATACCAAATAATACCTAACTTCTAAAGATGCACTTCGTTCTTTTTGCATGATATTGTCTCTGAATAACGCAAAAAAAAAAAAAAAAAAAAAAAAAATTTTTTTTTTTTGGGAAAAAAAAAAAAAAAAAAAAAAAAATACGATTTATTTTTGGGCAGAATTAAAATTAAATAAGGATGAATTAATATGTATGTATTTTCATTCATTTTTGCTATCTATTATATAGCTGAAGTTATTTACGCAATAGAAAATGATTAAAATTTAAAAAAAAATTGAATGATTTATTTTAGAGTTACATAATTACAAAGTACCGAGCTCAATAAGGTGTCGAAGCACCTCTAGCCTGGATGCAAACTGCCAGACGACGTGGCGTAGAATGATAAAGCTGTCTGATGGTCTCCTGCGGTATTTCTTGCCAAATTTGCTCAAATTGTCAAGCAAGGTGTTCAACATTCCCTGGTAAATGCAGTCGCCTTCCCATCACATCCCTGACAGGCTCCATTGGTGAGAGATCTGGCTGGCCAAGGAAGTATTTGACAAGCTGTAAGACAGTTCATTGGAATATGTGACGCATGTGGTCTGAAATTATCTTGCTGAAAAATAAGGCCAGGGTACTGCAAAAGGAACTGTAGCAAAAAAAAGATCTCAGAATGTCGTCTACGTACAACTGTGCTGTAAGTGTGCCCCTAATGAAGACCAAAGAAGTCCGGCTCCCTAGGGGAATGACACTCCAGAACATAACTCCTGGTTGAGGGCGTGGCGTGCAATAGAGAGAGAGCAGTGTCGGCACGCTGCCCTGGGCGTGTCCAGACACGTTTTCAATGATGGTCAGGACACAGTTGGAAGCGGGATTCGTCTCTAAACACTATACGTCTCCAGTCAGCATCTTTCTAACCTCATCGAATCAAGCACCACTATAATCTGGCTCGACAGTGTGAAGGCGTGATTGGCAAGTGGCGTAACGGTCGGTATGAGTGTAGATTTCGCTCTATCAGCAGTCTGTGAATAGTAATGGTGGACACTTCATCAACTGTTATCATCATGACGCTGAGATATGCCATTGTCCACCCATTCCTGCCAGCATGTTCAAATCGTCGCATCACTTCGACCCATATGACGAGCAATACTCCGATTTGCCCAACCTGCATCTTTCTATCGAATGATACAACCTTTTTCAATCTCTGACATTTGCTCGTAATGAGCTCGAATCCTTTGGCGAGGCATTTTTTTCAGTCGTTGAAAGGTATCCTAAAACCCAATGCAACAGAAAATTTGACCATTACAACGAGAATCACCTCTTATATACACCTACTGAGTACTCAGTTATAATGCACTGTAGCTCCCGCTATTCATTCATTGGACATTAAATTTCAAAATTTCAATCATTTGCTTGTTCAATCCAAATATCTTTGCAAACAAAATTTCATTACAATCGGGCAACTCCTTCTCGGTGCGTCGTTTTTTTTTTTTTTTTTTTTTTTTTTTTTTTTGCTATAAAGTGTATTTTTCTGAAAACCTTGGGGTTTTATTTATTTATATAATAAAAATTTATTATTTAAATATGCGATAAACATTTATAGACAATGGCGTATCCTTGGGAAGTGTATTTCATTAAAATTCGGGGGGGGGAATTGTAAAAATTTTACTGAACTCGGTATAAATGTTATTCTCTCAGCATATAATATATATTATTATTTGCGTGAACCTGAGGGAATGCTAAATGAAAGCAGAGCACTCCTGGTGACGCCACTGGGTACGAAGAACAAAATTATATTCGTCCAGTATTGATTCCCTCTATAACGATAATTCTATTTAGAACTATATATTATTTTGACCCCCCCCCCCAAAAAAAAATATCATTATTGATAGATTTTACTGTAATAAATAAATATGTATAACATCAAAATAAAATGTTTACAGCTTTAAGTCTCGATATTCAATAGCTTATCATTCTATCATTTCTTATCATTCTACTATGAGTAAAAAAATACATAGTTGCCCAGATTTATAGACATCATTCATTGATAGGCCTAAAGATTAAAAAGAAATTATGAATATTTATTTTTAAAGTACATTTTATGGCAGTATCTATTTTGAAATGTAAATATTCTTGAAACAAAAATATTTGTCGCTGTACCGTCTTCTCAATGTTTTCATTTCTAATTGTGTTCCTTTTATACTGAAATTGAAAAAAAAAAATGCGAATCAAAAATACTTTGCACTATGTCTTAAAGATTCAGATTCGGAAAATAACGTTCATTTCTTTATTTTCATTACTTTTTCAATAATTAAGAAAGTGATTTAAACATTTTTCTAAAATTGGGGTTAAGAGTTTCATTCTGAAATGTATAAAAAATTGGTTTTTCCGCAGAGTAATTTGTATTTTCATAATTCTATCTCTCCATCATCTGCGAATTGTCTTTAACAATTTCAGAAAAAAATGGTAAGTTAAAAAATAAAGCTCTATATTTAGCATAATATTTTTCATAAAATTTCTTTCTTTGTATAATAAAAACGTAAATATAACAACAAGTATTGAATATTTAACTAAACTATACTTAAAACTCCATTTTATTTTACCTAACTTTTAAGGCAACAAAAATGAAAACATTCCAAAAGGAGCAATATTGTTGCTTTTCTAAAAAAAAGATTTAAATGTAATGCAGTGGTATTCATTTTTAACAAATATATTTTGCATCATACAGAAATTATTACAGAAACAATAGTTATTTGTAAAAGATACATTTATGGATTGCTGACAAAGAATCATTTTAACATTTTAAATATTTCTAGCTTTAAAATATCACATCCATGTTCAAGTATTGATTCATTTAGTCTTCCTCGATATTTTTTTATACAAACATTTCAACAGATCGGATGAATATACCTCATAATTTTGAGCCTTCCACTTCTATTTTTCATTCTTTAAATGAAAGCTTCTTAATTTTCTTATATGGTTTTAGACTTGATCAAGATATTTTGAAATTTCTTTTAAAGAACCATAATTTTAAATCACTTAGTCTAAAATTTCAAACCTTAAAAAGTGATTTTATTTTTATTGCTTTTGTCACTTACCTTTTAAACTGTTATAAGAATACAAAACATTTTTTCTATAATTTATCTGATCTTTGCTATTAAATGGGAAAAGTGTTTAATGTCAACCTGTAACGACTTCTCTTTTATTATTTAAATATACATTCTTTGTAAAATTTAATTAATTAGTCAAAAAAAATTACAATTTCAATTGAAGAAACAGCAGAAAATATGAAGACTGTTTATCAGGATTCTTCATGAATTATGCAAGATTGCTCACACTGAAATAACCAATGTGCCTGAAACTTAGCTTAGAATTAAACAATAAAGTTATAGCCTACGAACTCACTCGTCTCGAGTGAAGAACTTCTCAAATATAATGAGTTCGATTCCTTTTATCTCTTGCTCTAACCAAGAATTATTTCTAGCCAATTTTAACTCCAAACGATCAAATACAACAATTCACTCCAATTTCCAACTTACATACATTTGCCAACTTTGTATTGTCATATATAACCTATTCCTTCCACCTCTATTTTGCTAATATAACACTATCCTTAATTCAATCCATTTCAATTTTTCACTTCATCTAATTTGAATAAACACGCTTCATTTTGATTGGAAAGGAGTTGTAATTTTAAATATAAAATTAGATTGTAACTCCATGTGTTAGTTAGGGAAATGATCGAGAATATCCATACCTTACAAACATATGATTCGAATTCAAATTAATTGATTAATGTCGGATCTGTCGAAATTCGTCACTCAGATTTGAATTATTAAATTACAAACTGATATCTGATCTGATTCAGTCACTGTATCTGATTCAGACACATTACTCTTTCATCATGTTCGCAAAGGTAAGTTTTTTTTCTGATTCGGAATAATTATTTTTAATAATTAATTTTTCTAATTATCGAGAAAATGCATCGGTGTTAATATTACTTTGATTCTTTCCCTCTGCATCTTAAGTTCTATGTTAACACATAGCAATAAAATTTTCTAAACTTAATTTAGAAGATTAATATTAGGGAAAATTAAACATAATTTAAATTATTTTTGTTGTTATAATTGCCCCTAAAATGATATTTTGTAATTCACTTGTAAGCAAATTAGACTTTATTTTAGGGAGTGGACGTTTCAGAAAACTTATTATCATTGTCTGAACTGAAATGTCTCAAATTGCTTCTCCCATTATTCAGATATTTTCCATGATTAGAAGGCTCTATTAAAGAAGAATTTGCTTTTAATTTCATGTCAAGATTATTAAAAAATTATTAAAATTTTATTTTTTAAATATTGAATACATTTTAAATATAATCTGATATTTGCAAAATTGAGGAGTTCTTTACGATCATTTCGAACAATAAGTTCCACTTGAAAGCATTGTGATTAAATTTTCTTTGCTTCAAAATATGAAGTGATTTAAAATCAATTTTTCATAACAAAATAAATTTACAAAAATATTCTAGAAACTTATAAATAAGCGTATGCCTGATTGAAACCGAAGAAGTAATCGTTCTAATATTTTAATAGAATTGACCGTTTTTGTGATTCAGTATAAATATTCGAATTTATATCAAATCAAGTATCGTTTTATATAAATCGATCATTAATAACATTTTTTTCTTAAAATTAACATAAAAAGGTAATTTATTTCTTGCTTTTTTGATATTCATATGGAAGAAAATAATAATAATTATTAAAGTTTTTGTTAAAATATAAAAATAAAATTACATATGCATAAGAAGACCTGTTACCAGAAAATATTTCATATAAACATATTTAATTACTCGAAAATATGTAAAAAAATAAAGACAAAATATGGATACTAGACTAAATCTAGATAAAATGTAGTTTTCTGAAAGAAATTTACTCTTTACCATATTTAAGAGGTATATCAACAATATAGATTGAAATTCATATAAATTCGTCAATATTTGCATTTAAATTCATGAGTCAATATTGCCAAATTTATGTTAAAATTCTGCATTTTATTTTGAGAAGAAAATGCATGCGAAATTTCTCATGGTTGTTTTATTTTCTAACAGGTTGTCTTCTTCTGCGCTGCCCTTGCAGCAGTCAGTGCTTCTGGCCTCATCGCCGCTCCCCTCGTCAACACCGGAGTCAGCTCCAGGGCTCAAACTCAAGATGTAAGTATCAATATTTGAGATTTTATTCATTTCAGATACAAATTTGTTTTCTTTATCTTGCTTACTCTTTTGAATATATGTGAGATGAAAGGTAAATTTAAAGTTCGTTGGAATATTATTAGTTATAATAATTTTTTAAATTATTTGGATGTATAATACAATGTTTAAATCTATAAAATAGATTAAAACGTATGAAACATTGTTTTGCCCATATGTATTCTATAATTATGCAATTTAAGTTTTGCTGTGTTCTTTCCAAACACTTTACTACGACTTCAGAAATTACTGAACATATAATGACGTTCCATTTTTATGAATTGATTTTATGCAGCATAAAAGTTAATCTAAGGCTTTTTGACGAATATAAACATTAAATATTTTAAATGTAAAACTTCTAAAAATATGATCCTATTTGTACGTTATATTGGATCTAACATTCAATTACTTGATTGTGTTAATTACTTTTCTAGGTCTTGGGTAATTACGTTTTCTGATACGATATCGTTGACGGTGCTACCGGATCCCTCAACTCCCGAGCTGAAGTAGGCAAGGTCGGAATCGCTGCTGCTCCCATTGCTGTCGCCGCCCCTGCCATTGCTGCTCCCTTGGCCCTCGCCGGCCATGCTGCCATCGGTGGTGTGATCGGATATGGAGCACCCTTGGCTGCTGCCGCCCCTCTGGCTTACGGAGGAGTCCTCGGACACGGAGCCGCTGTTGGTCTTGGATACGGATCCGGTATTTCGGGAGCTGGAATCGGCAAACTTATCTAAAATGCATCTGATGATATGGATTGGTGTATTTGAACGATTATGTATGTCAAGAATATGGATCACTATTTATGCAAAAAATTAGAATGGAATAAATTATATTTGTACGGAATATTTCTTGTGCGTCTCTTTATTTATCTCCTTCATGCACGAGAACGCACAAATACAATTGCATTTACATATAAATTACTAAGTTTACTAACAATTCTATTTTTTCAACCAATTCATAGATAATTTTCTTGACATATCTTTTAAAGGATGTCCGTTGCTAATTGTCTCTTGTATCATAATTCATTGTAGTATATGAAACTTTAAGAAACAGGGAAACAATTTAAGAAAACTCGACACTAAAAAAAATTATTTATAATCAATGGCTACTATCCTGAAGGCTCTCTGTGGCTTACAGTCATAGCTAACAGTTTTAATCATGATTGAACGTAAGTTCTTTGATCGAGTCCTATGCTCTAATTGACTGACAATCTATGGTAATGATTACTTTCTATCTTTAGGATTGTCACAATTTTTTAGTCATATTTTCACTCAATCAGGATAGTAACATCCGCTTATCTCCATGTATCTTCTCAATTTCCCCTTACATGTATATCATTATATCTGAATCACCTCGCCTTTTTTCGACTTGCATCAATTTAACCTAATCACGTTTCATTTGGGATGGAAAAAAATTGTTATTTCATGCAATCAAAAGCTCAATAAAACCCCCAAGGATAGTGAAGAGTGGATAACGAATACCCCTACGTCTTAATCCGGTATAATTTATATATCCTCTGTCTATTGAATCATATTTTTTATCAAAATACTCTATTATCATAATATTATAAAATAACTTTG
>BMAW01062256.1:0-54418 GCA_019974015.1 Nephila pilipes
GCAACTAAAATCTTAAATCAGAGACTAGTATCAAAAAGTAGAGTTTCTTGATTGAGATACGAACTCTATAAATTCGGTTATGGTAATTGGTAATTCATAGAATGAGCTACAATTTCGAATGTTATAAATCAATATAAACGTACCATGTTCAAAATGGAAAGCAGATTTCATTGTTGAGTCTTTCCTGTAAAAGTAGGCCCGAAAGATGTTACTTTGTTTTGACAGCAGTTGAATATCAATAAATCAGTTCATAAAAAGAATTCCTCTTCCAATGGTAGTAAGTCGAAATATAAATTTAAATCTGAGATGTTGTTTTATACGTAATATACACATCCAATATCAAGGCGAGCGTTTGAATATTTTACTTTGCAGTTCTATGAAAATTCATATGTTCTAAGTTTATTAAGAAAAAAATTATTTTATTAGCATTTACCATTTTTGTACCATGAATCGCAAGAGGAATAGGAATTAGGAATATGAATAACACCTGTAAAAAACGATGTTTTTTGAACTTGGGTTTCCTTTCAAAAACTTCACACATTGAGTAACACTTTTTTTATACCTTAAATTTTAAGAGCAAAAGGGAACGCTGAGCCAAATTGAATTTATTCTATAACTAGTTTTAATAATTTATTTTATTGTTTGACTTTTTTTTAAATATATCATCTAAAATAAATTCGTGTAAAGTTTTTTAGCTCAATTAAGCATTGGATTTGGCGACCATTTGGCGACTTGGCGAGACATTTGGAGTAAAATTTATTCCTTTAAATAATTAGTTTTAATCAATTAATTTTATTTATTACAATAAAATTAACATTTTGTCGTCCAAAACAATCGTGTATAGAAAATTTCAGCTCGATTAAGAGCTTTAAAATGTGAGAAAAAAGCTTTTGAAGTTTTGACCAAGGCATAGTTACAATGTGAGTAGAAGAAAACCCTTTAAAAAGATAGTTTATGAATGTAGGTAAAAGTTCAAATGGTAATGAAAGGTCAGAAATATGTAATTTATGCGCACAATAATGACACGGAAGGCGCTTAGGAAAACAAATCAAAAGTTTCTATTTATAAATTTACTTTATGCGGAATTCTCCGAAACACTGCTGCTATGATAACACATAAAACAGTCGCTGCTTGATTTACCATTACCCCTCGTGTATTGTTTCGATTGATTGATTGATTGGGTTTATTAACGTCGCTCTAGAAGCAACACGTGGGCTATTGGCGCATCATTTTGTACATCGGTCAAGTGACGAGGACGATACCTGAGCTGGCACCTTCCCCTCTCCTAACTTCCACACCACACCCACGGAAGTATTGTTTCGAAATTAAACATAAATGCAACATTTAAAAATTAATACTTTTTTTTTGTTGATATATTTTGGAAAGGCTGAAATGTATTCATAACGGGATGTTTATTTTGATTGAGTTATAAATAAATCTCAAACTTTAAATAGATTGAAAATTTTTGAGATTTGTAATTTTCTTAAAAATGCTTCCATTAGAGAAAAAATTTTTCGAACACGTTAAATCATATATATCTTTAAAAAAGATTGTCAAAATAGTATAATAACTATCGGCATTAATTAAAAAAAAATCGTATCTAGATATTTGAAATTTAAATGACAATAAAGGGCAAAAAAAATCTTTCAACCAATTTTTGAACGATTAATTTAACGATTTTGGAAGAATTTTAGATTCTTTTTTTTTTTTTTTAACAAATGTTATTTTCCCCTTAGTATCGGAATAAATGTCGTAAGGGTTGAGGTAAATTATGCAATGTCGCATCACTATTTCATCGTCTTACAACACCTGCCATTACGCAAACAAAGAAACAAGCCGAGTATTTTTCGTAATTAATACCATTTCATGTTCTTCGGATGAATACATTTCTAATGAAACTCTTAGTTTAACTGTTGTTTAGTCAGCTGCTAATTCTGTCTTATTTACACATTGAAATGAAGACGCAAAATTGCTAAATATGACTGATATAATTTCACTGCCATTTTTTTTTTCTCATTATGTCTATGAAATTTATTGTAGGTAGGAAAGAACTCAAAAGTCATAAATGAACGAAAATAGGGTCAAAATGCTTAGTTAAATAAAATACAATTAATTGGCAAAAATGTTGTTTATATATGTTCCTTAAAGTATTTAAAAAAAAACTATTCCATTAAACATTTTGGAGTTTGGCTTATTTTCATTGACACTGGAACTTCATATACGTTAACGTTCTCCAATAAATACATATAAAGTGACGATTGAATGAAAGATAAAAAATATTTTCCTTGTGGTGTTTTTGAAGGAGTTGGTCCATAATAACAAGACAATATAAAAGGGCAGAAAATTTACTGTGTGACCTACATGGAAAACAAATGAGATACTGTTGAATATTGTCAATAATTCATTTGAAACAGTATTAACTAGTGGAAAAGTTTGATATAAAAATGTGCAATTGCAATTAAAATAAATTATTACCTCAAACATTGCTAATATTTCTTATGCTCTTCAGCTTCCCGCTTTCTAATATTTCTTATTTCTCTTCATATGATAAAATTATTGATAAAAATAATTCGAGATAAAAATCAACGTTTTTTATGGAGGCAAAGTTTATTAAGACAATTTATTGAAATATTAGTTACAACTTGTCGCAAATTTTGCCCTGATCAGCTTCACAGACTTAACGTTCAGCCAAAAAAAATCGCCAAGTTTGGCAATTTTTGAAATCACGCCAAATGGTTGTGCTAAACTGCATAATTAAAAAAAATAGATAAAATTTGTCGCAAATGTCTAAATATTGCATTGTTGGGCGAGTAAGAACGGTTCCCAAAGTTTCAGAGCTCTAGCTTGATAGGAAGTTGGTTAAATTAACGATCGAAAACTTGTTAACACACTGACACACACGTTACACACACACCAAGTGAAATACATAAAAACGTTGTAAAAAAGGATATGTTTGTTGATTATTAGCGCAAGTTAAAATATTTTTGTTGTCTTGGAGAGTTTCGGACTTTTCGTAAATAAGTATATAAATCTTTTCCTGATTTTTTGTAATATTTATCACGTATATATATATTAAAAATATTTAAAAAAAATTTCACAAACAACGAAACTGCGAAATTATTATTTTTTTCAATTAATCAAATGTGAATTAGAACAACTTACTTTACACTTTGAATCATATGAGTGCATTTCTAAAAAATGACTACTTGTAGGCGAAATGTTTGATTTAAAACTTATTTGTAAAGGAATGCTTCAAAGGTTAAATTGATAATCTCTAGAACATGTATTACGAATAAATCAGTAGAGGAATTAGATTTTGAGATTTTAAGCAGATGTTAGGGTAACTGTAGGACTGTAATGTAACAATGACGACTTTCTGTATTTTATTACGCGTTTATAAAGTTTTATAACCATTTTGTTATTCAAATTTTTTTTTTCTTCTGCAGGTGTTTCATTCCTTTTTCATCCATTCTAATTCGCAGGAGAAATTGTAATGCTTTAAATGTATATTGGCATATTAAATATAAACGCAAGTTGTACGCCTTTCACTGTGTTTTCATTGCCAGCGTTTGAAGCTCTTTTTAGTTTTTATTTCCTCCTTAGCAGCATAAAGTCTTTCAGTCATTATAAAAACATATGAATCGTATTGTGCTACATTGGATTTAACTCAGAATAATCACATACCTTGTTTCTTTTATTTCCAATCTCATTAACTCCTTGCCAGTGTCGCCCGAATCCAATTCGGGAGGCAGAATTCCGTGCAGAATAAATGACCTCGGGCAGGACAAAAATTAACGTTTCTATTTTGTGAAGCCCGAGCTGAGTTCGTTTCTACTTTAGGATACTTAGTCCAGTATTTGCATAATAGATGGCATTAGTGGTCCTAGTTTTTCACCGATTACGACTTCAATCGAGGGAGGGAAAATGTGGGTGCTGTCAGATAAATTAAGACACGCTTGGATTGATAAACAAAGGCAGAGTTTCGCTTTCTCGTTTAGTTTCGGTTGTTTTTCAGTGAGTTTTTTTACAAATAATTTTCTTTTTTTGCAATCTCCGATTCAGACACCGATGTGGAGTACAGTTTAGGTATTTTTTTTTAATTAATTAGGTATTAATTTTAATTAATTAACTAATTCATTAATTTTTAATTAATGGGTATATTTAAAATTTTATTTTTGTAATAAAAAACCATTTTCTAACTTTTATAATAATATAAAGAACAAAATTAAATAGTCAAAAAAAAAATTCCATTTTTGGTCAATTTTTCTGAAATATATATCACGGTTAAGGGGTTAATCATGTGTGACTCATGTTGTTACGCGATCGAATGGCTTTCAGATGTAAGAAAGGTCCTCACATTTCCTTTTTGCAGAAAGCAGTTAATACACATCTGAATATAAATATAATAGCATCAGCTCAAATTTTGAACACTTACTGAAAACAGCAATTCAAAGTGCATAATCACAATATTGATCGAAGCGCATATATACTCGCTGAATCGCACAGTAGTCGCTCCCATATATGTACTCTCAATAAGCATCCCCAGAGACTTCTAGACTCGTTTCGGAGCATCTAGTTTTGTCGCAGAATAATGGCGACTGGGTGACATTTGATGACCTCATTTATCTCCAAGTCTGACGCCAAGGTCACCATGACTATAGTGTCTAAGCTTTTTGTTTCAATATTATGACTGTTTGAACAGTATCTTGATGTAAATTACTTCAATTCTGCCTGTTGCAGGGTTATAGATATTAATTCGAATGTATTAATATCTCTAACCCTGTTTTAATAAAACTGTCTTTCAAAATTATTATAATTATAATCTACTCTTACGTAAAATTAACGACAGCTACACCTTTTATTGTACTCTCTATGCGTTTTACAATTATTTGCAGATATGATATATTAAACAATTGATAACTGACAAATGAACGTTCTACGTATGTTTCTGATTTTATTATATACATACAGCCTTTTTTAACAATTAGACCCATAGTTTTTTTTTTAGTACCACTAGCAAAAAATGACTTTAAATTGAAATATGAAAGTGTTATCTATGTTAAGGATTTAATATACACGCATAAAACTACAACACGATTCGGTATTATACAATAAAATTTGCTAGCATTAAAGTATTGAATCAGCTATTTAAATTTACGCCTCCAACATATTTTTGCCCGCAGAACGGATATTTTATCTGAAATGATAACAATTAGTCAGCCTCCATTTTTGCGCCAGAATATGATGCCTATTTTTGAATGCCTAAAGGGGTATTCAACTCATTCGTAAAGCATTACGTTAAAATTTTGAAATCTGATTTGACCTTGAATATCTGATCGTTGTATGATCAAAGGCTTACTTATCAAATTGGATATCAGAAATACATCTTGAGAAACTGATAAATAATGAGATAAAGGCATGTGCTGATCAATAAATGATTTTAATACAAGAAATAAATTAGACTTACGCTTTGCTTCTTTTTATTATAATAGAATTAAATCATTACTTTAAAATTTTTTACTTAAATAAGAAAAGAAAGTCACATACAAAGGATTTTCTGTATTTAATACTCAATACAGTGAAAAAAATCGGCAATACATTGTATCTTCAATTTTTAATCAAGTGCAGTAGCTATGAGTATTAAATAATTTCATACAATTTATGAATGAAGTTAATTTCTTCACTATTCTGTCTCATATTTTAGACAAATATTTTTCTATAAGTAGTTATAATGTCCGTTGATTATTACTTTTGTGACGTATTTCATTCATTGTTTAATTTTAAGCCATCTTAAAGTCTTGACACAGAAAAATCTAAGATTTTTTTCTCTCTCAAATCCCTCTTAACTCAGTTAGCCGTAGTTAAAATTTAATTATAAAGTCTTAGCTTACGAAATCACTCCTTCCTATTCACACGCTTCTTATTCCACACAGATTCAACTCATATTACTCTAACTAAGAGTCTCTTAAATCCAAACGATTAATTAAGATGATTCAATCCAATCAACAATTATGTAACAGCTTGTCATTATCTTCTGTCTCCCTTTTCTTTTCTTTCGATTTTATTTCGCTTTAAAAAAAACTATCGCTAATTTAATTCACTCCATTTCTTATCTCCATCCAATTAACATAATCACGATTCATTTAGTTGGCAAGGAGCTGTATTGTATGCAATTCTAAATACCAAAAAGTCCCCGAGGTTAGTGAAGAGAAAATCGTGAAAGCTCAGCGTCACATATTCACCTCTCATTATTCATTTTGACTACAAGAGTCACTAATTATGATTCCAATGAAGAGAAAGCAGGAAGATACAATGTTTTTTTTAATTCGAGTTTTGAATATTCAAAGTCTCAACCCTATGAACTCTTTCTGGGGTAACCTTTGCCTAGACATGCTGGATTACTACTATTGGTAGTAAAAAATGGTTGCTACTATCACTAAATTACAGCGTGTCTTTAGGTAGTGGAGTAAAATTTTGACTTTAATTCTCACATCTTTACTATTTGATCTAATTAAATGCAATAAAGTGCATCTAAAAGAGCACAAAATAGCATGTGGAATTACTTTTTTTCTTCGATATTTTGAAATATTTTTACCCCTATTTTAATGATTCGTTTGCGAGTTATTTTCCGGTCTTTAAAAATAAGTTTAAATATTTTTAAAAATCGGAGGGGAAAAGTAATTCCGTAGAAGCATTCTTTATTCTTTGCTCTTTCGGACGCACTTTATTGCATCCAAATAGAGATCAAATATTAAAGATGTAAGAATTAAAGTCGCGAAATTCCATAGGATTAGCACAGGGGTCGCCAAACTTTTTTGATCATCGCCCCCTATATAATTTTTCGAAATCTCCATAGACCCCCACAAAGGTAATTAAAATAAAACTATATATTAGTCTAAATATTTCATAAATCAGAAACAGTAAGTTAAGTAGCTACAGATTTTTTACTTCTTAATGAGATGAGTGTGCCTGGTGTTTCTTGGCAAGGTTCGCTATATTGGGTTCGAAATTAGTCAATTTTAACCGTAAATCCCCTCGAAGCTCCACATTTAATTTATTTCTGTTTTTAGTTAAAATTGAATTAACGTGACTGAAACCGGCTTCAACCATATACGAACTTGGAAACGCCAGCATAAATGGCTGAGCCATTTCGTAAAGTTTCACATATTTTTGCTTTATATTTATATTAGTCCAAAATTTATGTATTGTCAAATTTTTAATAAGCGTTTTTGCTTCAAGATCAGACAATAGTTCAGCAAGCTCATCTTGTATGTTGATGTCGACGTTATCAATTTGCGCCGAAAATGGCGCAATAATCCAATCAGGGATGTCGATATTTTCCAAATCAACAAAGAGCAGTTTAAAATCGTCGCTTAATTTTTGAAGATGTTTTGTATATATTTCCAAGTCTTCTTCTTTTATTTTTAATTGTTGCAGATTTGAAAAATACTTATAATCCTTACGTAGCAATGAAGATCTAAATAAATTTAATTTTACTTGGAAGCCTAACAGTATTGTCCGAGCTTGGATAATTGTTACATCTTTTCCTTGCAGTTTTGTTTGAACGTCATTAAATTTTCCAAATAAGTCTGCTAAATAAAAAATATGGTTCTTATTGTTTTGGAGTTCATTGCTTAGAACAGGATTTATTTCGTTCAGAAATTCTGTCGTGGAGTCAAATAAATTGACGAGCCGTTGCAAGCATACACCTCTAGACAACCATCTAACCTCGGTGTGCAGAAGTAATTGGTTAAATAACTCATTGTTTTCCTCACAAAGTTTGGCAAATAATCTTGATTTAAGAGGTTGAGCTTTAATTTGATTAATAGATTTAATACAAAACTGTAAAGCTTCATGTAACTCTGAACTCAGATATTTTGCTACTAAGTTGTGTCTATGCAACACACAATGAATAGTACGAATACCGGGCACTTTTTCTTTGAGGCATGTAGCAAAACCTCGGTAACGCCCTACCATAGAAGGTGTGCCATCTGTGGCTACTGCTATTATATTTTCAAGCGGAATGTCATATTTATTTAAATATTCTTGTAAACATCTAAGAACTGTCACTCCCTTCCAATCGGTTTCAAGATATTTAGCAAATAAAAATTCATCAATGACTTCTCCTTTAATTTTACTGAAATATCTAACATACGCCATAAGAATAGCAGAAACGCCAAAAGCAGATTCATCAAGTTAAGTTGTATAGAGAACTTGCAATTTTTTAGCTCCGAAACTACTGTGTTTTCTATTTCTTCGGCCATTTCGTCAATACGCCGTTTTACAGAATTTGCACTTAATGGCAAAGACTTTAAAACATTAGTAGAGCCTTTTTTCATCACATTCTCAATGATGTCTTTAATTGCAGGTACTACAATTTCTTCTGCGATTGTGTGGGGTTTCCCCCTCTTTGCTATATTAAGCGAAATCTTGTACCAAGCAATTAACCCTCCTTCATTTTCAATTTCAGTAGACTGTTTCATAAAACTTTTTAGAGTTGGTTGACATGAGAATTTTTCTTTGAGTTTTTTGAAAAATTGTAATTCTTCATTTTTTTTTATCTGAATGAAGCCTTACAAGATGATCTTTCATTTTTTTTTTATCTGAATGAAGCCTTACAAGATGATCTTTCATTTTTGACGGTTTCATGTATTCATTTCCAAAAGTTTTTTCGCATATAAGAGACATAGGAATAGTTTCATCTGTCGGTGAACAAATAAATCCAAATTTTAAGTAATCCAATGAATAATACCGACATTTCTTTTTAGATACTGAAGCTGTCATTTTTAAATTAGGGTTCTGTAAATAAGTTAAAATTAAGTTGGTATATTATACTAATCCACATTATTAAAGCTTACCTTTTCACAAGTAACAATAATTAAAATTGATATCAAAACTAAACGAATAGTTTTATAGAAACAATAACTAATTATCCAATGGTAGATATACAGGGGGTGGACAAAAATATGGAAACACCTTGTAAAATGCATGTTTGAAAAGAAAGATTGATTTTAATGAAATATGTAGGTGACGCTGGCGTTTTTGACTACTAACGCCACCTATACAACTTCGTAAATGTGGTAAACAGTTCAGTTGTTGTCGGAGTACTGTTATGTGAGGTTGTCATTGCATTATGTCAGAGTTAACAGACTTCGAGCGTGGGCAAATTGTTGGAGCACGTATGGTAGGTGCTTCCGTAAGCAAGGTAGCCGAGGTGTTTAGTGTTTCAAGAGGTACTGTATCGAAGATTTATTCCGCATATTTGAAAAGCGGAAAAACATCATCTGCTAAATCACAGCGCGGATGAAAGTGTGTGCTGAGTGATCGTGTCAGACGATCATTAAGGGCAATTGTGACGAAAAATAAGAAGACCACAGCTGCAAAAGTTACTGCTGAAATGAATGTTGTGTTACAGAACCCTGTGAGTACCAAAACAATTAGAAGGGAGCTTCATAAACAGGGAATTTCTGGCCGTGCTGCAATTGAGAAGCCACTCATCAGTGATGCTAATGCCCGTAACAGGAAAAGGTGGTGTTTAAGTCATAAAGCCTGGACTATAGGGCAGTGGAAGCGTGTAATATGGTCTGACGAGTCTTCTTTCACATTGTTTCCCACTTCTGGCCGAGTTTACGTCTGTAGAACGCCATCTCAAGCCTATAATGCAGACTGCTTGTTGCCAAGAGTGAAACATGGCGGGGGTTCTGTTATGGTTTGGGCAGCCATATCGTGGTTCTCTGCTGGCCCCATGATAACTGTGTCAGGGCACATGACTGTCAAGACTTATGTGAACATTTTGGCAGATCAAGTTCATCCCATGGTACAAACTTTGTTCCCCGATGGTGATGGTGTCTTCCAAGACGACAAAGCCCCTGTTCACACAGCTCACATTGTCCAGGACTGGTTTTCTGAGCACGAGGAGGATTTGTCCTATCTCCCCTGGCCACCACAGTCACCAGACCTGAATATTATCGAACCTTTGTGGTCTACATTGGAACGGAAAGTGCGTTCTCGTTATCCACCGCCAACATCGTTATCTGAACTTGCCACCGTTTTGCAGGAAGAATGGTATAATATTCCCTTGGCACACATACAGGAACTGTATTTATCCATTCCGAGAAGACTGCAAGCTGTTTTGAATGCCAACGGGTTTCCTACACCATATTAAGCAAAGAAACATGTTTTTTAAAAGGTGTTTCCATATTTTTGTCCAACCCCTGTAATAGTAGTAATAATGACACTACAAGCATTTAATACTGTTCACAGTTCACAAAAATAGCTGAAAATGCATATATTTGCGTTTGTAGCATCCAGTGTAGAATTGGACAAGCGCACATATGCACCTGACTCATATGCAAGGCTCGTATGGTTTGCAATGGAGACAAAGGGTGAACCAACGACACGATGCGTAACTGCCGTATAAAAAAGAAAAAACTAAAACCACAAACATAAGAAGAAAGAAAACGGAGTACTGAAGATTCCCTTCGCGCTTAATGCATAGAAAGCCAACGGCAGTGTTGTCGCTCGCCAAAGGCTCCTAATTGGTTGTTGGGTTCATCACCTAATTGGTTGTTGGGTTGTTGGGTTGGCTTATCCGTGTTGTTGCCAGCAAGAGACACGGATAAGCCTCAATCGCTCTTCTGGCTGTATTGTAAAGTAATGGTGGATTTTCTTTCCTGATTTCATTCTTTCGATTGGTCTATAAATTATATTTTAAAATAGAAATGTCAGAGGTATTCCCGGATATTAATTGCATCTATTTAATGAAACAGATTTCAACCCGTGACATGTTTTACTGACAACTTCCGAAGGGGATGTTTTATACTTTAAATTATTAATTATGTTAATATCATTCAAGCATTCTAACATTAAGTAAAGAATAGCTTTATAATTAAATCTGAACTATTTAATTTACCACAAAGCATTGTTTGAATAACTCCATGAATAATTCAATCAACAAGTAGCTTGTAGAATTAATTACATACAATAAATTAAAATAATAAATATTAAATTATCTGTATTAGACCAAGAAAAATATATGAAACGCATTATAATAATATTATATATCAAAACATACAAATGAAAAACCATTCATATTTTAATCAAACAATTCAGCTCTTTAGAAAAGAGATTCAAAACTTTCTTAAAATAAGCGCATAATTGAAAATATTTAATCTAAAATGGCAAATTCGAGTACATTCATTTACCTAATGTCATGAAAGCTACTGAGCTCTTCCAATGACCTTCAGCAGTGGGGCCATTTATTAAAAATAGAAATTGTAATTTATTTTGATGATACTTTGTTTTTAGGTGGAGTCGAATAAAAATATTCAAAGGTATAAAAATTCACAGCAATGCGCCATGTTTCTTTTATCGTTCATGTTATTTGAAGGTCTTCCTAATATTTTTACAAATAGTTTTTGTCTTATCTTTCCCGGAATTATAGAAACTGAGTCAACCAGCTTTGTTTATGAAGGATTTATTTTTCTTTTGAAAAGAAAGTAAGCTTTTGATAAATGTATAAAATAAACATTTAGTAATTTATTAGGTTCGTCAGTATTGTAAATTAAATGAGTTAAATTTATTTAATTATGATTCTGAAAAAAAAAAAAAAAAAAAAAGGCTGCAATTTACTTAAAAAAATAATCGAGTTGAAATTTAGAGCCTGCCGATTTTATCACAAAATGTTAACTTTATATTGGTTAAATATAATTTTCTTTTTGTATCTTTCTTTAAGATGCAAAAAGACGAATGTTGACTATAGCATTGCTTATAAACGCAATTTTGAAGTTATATAAATACAGTGTAAATTCTATGGAAATTATCCTCTCAAAACAAGATTGCAATTCTAATACGATCGCTATTAAATTCAACTAAAATAATGAATTGGAAGAGGAAAAAAAAACGAGTCAGTTTTTAGCCACTCAAGAGGCTATTGTTTTAGTTAACCCAAAAATGTCGTACATGACCCCTTTTCAAACCTTTATTTTGTTTTTGCGTATATTTTTTATGTCTGCTTTCACCAATAACGAATTTAATTTGCAAAAATACGTCATAATAAATTTCTACCGAATTTTTTATTGGATTAAAATGAAATATAACACAAGGATCAATAAGTTCCGAGACTAACCCAGAGATGGCTCTCGTAGTAAACCAGTAACCAGGTCTTTCTAGAGTACTAACCTTTGCTTGAAACGTGTCAAAATTTTAAGTCGATCGGACCAGAAACAGCTGAGTTATCGAGGTTGGAGTGAAGTCGTTTTGTAGTTTGTTTAAAAAATGGAAAAAACCGAGTTTCGTGTTCTGATAAAACGTTGTTTTTTAATGGGTAAAAACACCGTACAAGCGAAACAATGGATTGAAAAATGTTACCCGGACTCTTGTCCATCAAAAGCAACGATTTGTCGGTGGTTTGCCGAGTTTAAACGTAGTCGTATCGACACAAATGACGCGGAACGCTCGGGTAGACCTGTGGAAGCCGTTACACCGGAAAATGTGAGTGAAGTGACAAAAATTATAATGAAAGATCGTAAAGTGAAGCTCCGTGAGATTGCTGAGATGACACAGATATCATATGGAAGTGTATTTACTATCCTTCATGAAAAATTGAGCATGAAAAAGGTTTTTTCCAAATGGGTGCCGCGATTGCTTTCGATGGAACAAAAACAGCAACGAGTCGATGATTCAGAAAGCTGTTTATCGCTATTTACTCGCAACAAAATAGATTTCTTGCGTCGTTACGTGACCATGGACGAAACATGGATACATCACTACACTCCAGAGTCGGAGCGGCAGTCATCTGAGTGGCGCACAGCTGGCGAAAGCCGTCCGAAGCGTCCGAAAACGCAGCAGTCAGCTGGCAAAGTCATGGCGTCAGTTTTTTGGGATACGCATGGCGTGATTTTCATTGACTACCTCGAAAAAGGTAAATCGATCAACAGTGATTATTATATTGACTTGCTGGTGCGTTTGAAGGAGGAAATCGCAAAAAAAACGACCGCACAGTCTCGGGACTTATTGATCCATGTGTTATGTATGATGCCTGCTTTCACCATTAATGAACTGAATTTTTAAAAATATGTCGTGACAAATTTCCTCTAATTTTTTTATTGGATGGAAATGAAACAAATAGAAAAATTAAGCATTTTATTTACTTATCGATTTATGTATTACCTTAAATCATATGTGAACAGTAATCAAGATATGACTGAAAATAAATAACATTATTCAGAATTTTAAGACAGCTGTGAATTAGCTATTTTTTTAGCCATCAAATTTGCTCATCAAAGGGATCACTTTTGACCTACAAGATCCCTTTTCAATTTTTTATCGTTTGCTTTAATTTTAATTACATGTGCTGATATAATATTTAATTTAATAATTTATCGTTTGTTTCAATTTAATTACATTTAGCGTAAATATATTCAATTTAATAATTTATCGATTCCTTTAATTTTAATATCGTTAAAGTTTACTATTATCCATTTCTCGATATGTCAACATTTACTTTAATTCTTATATTTAACTGAGAAATTTAATAATAATTATAAAAAAAAGCGCACCTTAGGTGGCTAAATCTGTTCTTTGCAAAACTTTGCATATAACTTTTTTTAATTTTATTTACGCATCGATTTTTAATGCTTATTTTTCTCCTTAACGAATACAAGTAACATAACAATTCTGAAAGCAATTATTTGAGCTTTTAAATACCTCAGGTACGAATTTCAAATTTTTCTTAAAATATTAATATTTTACTAAAACATTAATTAAAATAATACTCTGACAAAAATTTCATTCCTCCAGATCTATTTTATTTTTACGGAATAATTTTAAAAGCTTCAATAAAAAAATATTCAAAATTTCCATAAATATAATTTAACATTCCCTGTTTTGATTCGCATTTTCATTCATGCTTCAACATACATTATAGAAATCAAGATAGAAAAACTCTCAAAAGAAATGAGGTCACTAATAAAATGCTGTTAAATATATTAATTAATCTCCTTTACATTATCATCAAAAGCAATCATAAGCACTGGTTTTCTCCTTACTTTCCTGATTTTTGGAAGACTGCAGTCATCACTCCGTTGCTTAAGCCGGTTGAAATTCACAAGATAACTGATAGCTAATTATTAATCAACACCCCTTCTTCCGTGGTCATCCTACTCGAAGAATGTATATAAATCTTGATAGTTAAGAACTCCAGGAACTGAGCACCATGATTCATGAGAAATTTAGTATTGGTAAGGAGTTTTTCACCACTCATCAGCTTCTAAGAGTTACTTAAAGGATAACCCCCCCTTCGTAAAAAAAAAAAAAAAAAAAAAAAAAAACTGTAACTGTTATCGTGTTATCTTCTTGGACATTCAGAAGGTATTTCAACGTGTTTGGATCAAAAGTCTTATTTAAATTAATATATTTTTTTTAAAAATGCTACCTTCAATCATAAAAATTTTGATATCCAATCTACGCAACAGATCTCACTAAAAATTAGAATATAATATACTCTATTTTCTTCAAGAACCATTCAGACTGGAGTACCATAGAGTTCTCAATTTGTTCTTACCTCTTTTTAACATCTATTTTAGCGACATTCTGAAAACCAGTATCATTTCATCAAACACGTCTGCAGATGATTACACCAAAGTAGTCAAATTCGAGAAATAAATTAATTTTGTCTCCTCTAAACATTTTAAATTACTTAAATCTTAACTTAAAAATATTGGAAAATAAAAGATAGTATGGTACCACCGTTCTTTCAACTAAAATATAAATTCCAATTTCATTTGAGTTAATTATTCCATTAATGCCCTAATCTCAATTTGCTAAGTACCTAGGAATCCTAGTATATAAAGCATTTGTTTAGAGAAAATATAGTCTACATATCCGTAAAAACTGACGCTTATTACACCCTACAAAATTTGCTTCTTAGTTCACCAGAATTTTGAAATGAATTTAGAAAATAAAGTGCTCGTTCACACACCTAACATTCCGACCAACTAAAACTTCTTTCGATAGAGTTTAGAGAAATAATTTAATCATCAAGCTCCTTAACATCTTTGGTACTATAATGCTGAATGTCAGACTGATAACTTCTGATCAGTTTCTAGACTTCGTCATAGTCGGAGTGCTTTCAGATGAATGAGGGTTTATATTTATTAAGTTTACAGTTACTTAAACCATTTTGTAAAGATATGCAGAGTTGCAGCTGCTTAACACATGCTGTGAGTCGAATTATTTCCTCCAGCACTAAATTAACGGTTAATTTATCGGACAAAACTCCGATCTTAATGTTTTTAATAAAAATAATTTGAATTTAATTTCGAAGCATTTCTTCGTATTATCGATAGCTCGAATTTAATAAAATGAAAATTCTATACTACTTATTACCTGGTGAATGACGTATGTACTTCGATTACCATGGATTGAATGAATACATTTACATAGCTGGACAGGTATTCCATTTGACATAAATTTCTCACTTGAATTGATTGGAAAAATAATTTTTTGTAAAGATTTAAATATATTAAAATAAAGATTAATTATACGAGTTTCGTTACGAGAAGAAAAAACACGATTACTCGTGTACTGAATGCCTTAAAGATTCCGTATATTGCATCGTTTAAAATCTGGAAAGAAGCCAAAGCGAGTGTAACGCTATTGGCTCACCCTAAGACAGATTCTCGATATTCTTTATAAGTAGATGCACCTGAAATTTCAACTGGAGTTGTTCTTTTAAAATTGTTAAAAAATAACTTTGCAGCCACTGTCACTTTTTTCGCTGAAATTAACTCACGCTAAACGAAATTATAGCACTTACGATTCGTTAACACCTTACTGTTGGACGGAGGGTTTGCTTAGCATTTACCTGGACATCCCGTCCTGCTTCAAGCAAAACTTCAGATTCAAACTAGCTAAGAGGGTATGAGGGTCGCTCAATAAATTCTTAGAAAAAGATAGAAAAATAAACTATATTGGGTGGAATTTTTTTTTATTTTTCAACATAATCTCCTTTCAGCTCTATACACTTTTCCAAGCGTGTCTCCGATATTTTTAAGCTTTCGAAATAGTAAGAATTTGGAGGATTCTTAAAATAGGCATTTGTTTGGGTGATTACCTCTTCGTTCGACGCGAACCGTTTCCCACCGAGCTGTTTTTTTACATTTGGAAATAAAAAAAACTATTCGAGACCGGATCCGGTGAATACGGTGGATGTTGTAGTAATTCGAACTATAATTCTATGATTTTGGCCATCGAAACTGCACAGATGTGCACTTTGCAATGTATTGATGGAAAATGAGATTTTCTTTTTCAATCGGATATTTTTTTCTTGATTTCTTTGCTCCACCAGTGCAGAAACGAAGCATAATACTCTCCAGTTATTGTTTTTCCCTTTTACAAGTAATCGGTGCAGATGATTTCATGTGCAGAGCAGAAAATCATGGCCATCACCTTGCCGGTCGATTTCTTCTTTCTTTGCCCATTTAAGTCTTTGCTTTCTTCGGAGTCTGTTCACCTATAAAACCACACAGTTTCGACTGTTCCTTTGTCTCTGAAGTGTAGTAATGTATCCACATTTCGTCCACAGTTATGTTTTGACGTAAAAAAATGGCAGGACTGTGATGAAAAAGGGCCAAAATAGCTTCAGAGTCGATCACACGATTGCGTTTATTTTTCATTAACAGCATCAGTCATCTTGACGAGATTTTTTTCAGGTCTAATTGTTTGTGCAAAATTGAAAATACTGTACCTTGCGATACGCCAGTGGCCTCAACTATTTCGCGCAATTTGATTCGTCGATCGCTCAAAACCTTATCGTGGATTTTGTCAATCATTCTGGGAGCAGTTACTTCCACTGGATAGTCCCGAACGACGTTCATATTTCGTGGATGGACGGCCACGTTTAAACTCATTTACCCATTTGTAAACAGTTGCAAATACAGAAGTAGATGTGCCATGAGCTTTATCTAACTCAACTTTAATCTCTTTCAGTGTTAAGCCTCTTAAATATACTGCTGTTTGTAGAAAATGCAACACCATGAAAGAATCATCAGAATCAAATGAAATTTAATGCAGAAACGACTTGTACTGATACAAATAAATGATGAAATTTTCAAAACAAAAGAAACAAATTAAGCGTCCGAAATCAGTATTTGGTGCAGCCACCATGCGCTGCAATAAGTGCTGCTATACGACGTGGCATGGAGTCAAACAGATGTTGAATATCTGCTTGAGGAAGAGAATTCCATATCGCTTGTATGCGCAACCAAAGTTCGTCTTTGGAAACTGCAGGACGCGGATCACGAGCGAGACGCCGACCAACCATATCCCACACGTGCTCAATAGGCGACATATCCGGTGAATAAGCAGGCCAAGGAAGAAGTTGCATGCGTTGTGCTGAACAGAAGTCTCGAACAGTCCGCGCAACATGTGGGCGTGCATTATCCTGCTGAAAGATAGCTCCAGGGATGCCTTGAAGGAAAGGAACGACTTCGGGCTGTAGCACTTCACGGACGTACCGGTTGCTATTGAGATTACCCTCAATTCGTATCAAATTGGATCGTCCATGATACGAAATCGCACCCCAGACCATAACTCCGGGTGTTCGACCACTATGTCGTTCAATAATACACTCAGGAAGGCAGCGTTGACCGGCATAACGTCTAACACGAACACGGCCATCATGGGTCCACAAATTGAAGCGTGATTCATCTGAAAAGACAACTTGGTGCCAATCAGCTCGCCTGTCTCTGTGCTCAAGAGCCCACTGCCGACGCAGCCGTCGATGATTCGCCGTGAGGGGAATCCTGTATAAAGGCACCCTTGCACGCAATCCACGGCGCAGCAGACGACGACGAATTGACGAAGCCGACAATTGTACACCTGTAGCAGTAGACCAACGTGCTGCCAGCTGCCTGGAGGAAGCTGTGCGATCATTCACCGCCATGCGGAGCAGGTGTCGATCATCGCGCTCTGACGTCACCTTCTGTCGTCCAGTGCCTGTTTTTCGAGTTGTTCGGTGCTCGTCGGTCCACTGCTTCCAAACTCGCATCACTGTGGAACTGTTCCGCTGCATACGCGCTGCTATTGCGCGATAGGAAAATCCTCCTTCTCGAAGGCCGATTATCCTCCCTCGTTCAAACTCCGTAAGTTGCTTGAATTTCTTATTCTTCCGTCGTGGAGGCATACTCAGGTCTCACTAAACGTTTGCCACTAACAAATAATCATAGACTTTTTTCAACGTCCCGCTACAGCACTTTATTTATACGCTTTCAGCATCAATTCAGAGGGCGCTGCGCGCGCCGCGCACGCGCGATGGCTCTGAAACTTTATTAATTTGCATAATATCCTATAATTGACATTTGCTGCGAATTTCATTTGATTCTGATGATTCCTTCATGGTGTTGCATTTTCTACAAACAGCAGTTTATAAAATTTTCAGTGTTAAACCTCTTAAATATAAAATTTTCAGTGTTAAACCTCTTAATCACCACTTGAAACTTACCCCCCCTTTTTTCCCCTTCTAAATAAAAGCAAGTTTTTTCCCCTTCCAAATAAAAGCAAGTAGACAAAAATGAAACCATGGGATAGAAACAAGAGAGTTATGATGCTTATTAAAAACGAACCATTTTCGATGCTACGAGAGCCATCTCTTAGACTTTCTTTGGACTTATAGAACGACCCTCGTATATGAATAACGCTGTATTTGCCTGGAGAATTTTTCCAATCATCCAGGTGCGAAATCCCAAGTCATTCACAATTTTTTCAATGCTTGAGAGATCACTTTGATTTGTTGAAACCTCTTCCAAATGCGGATTATTTTATAAATAATATATTTGTCTTTAAAAATCTCCCGTCATCTGCTCACTTCTTCGGGAGACAGTATATGGAGAGAAAACCTTAACAAGCTCCTTATGAGGGTCCTCACTATGAGCTTGAACGTTTGTCCAAATTCCTTAAGTTGTCAATCAAAAGCAATTGATTGATTGGTTTTATTAACGTCGCACTAGAATCAACACGAGGGCTATTGGCGACGAACCTCGTAATTTTGAGCCTCGATCAGTTGACGAGGAGGGTATTTGAGCTGACATCTCTCTCTCCTAATTTCCACATTATGCCAACGAGAGGACTTTGGGCCTCGTTAGATTTAACGTGTGTCAGCCTCGGCTACAAGGCTGGTCTTTAGTGGTATCAAGTCTCGAGTCCATGCCTTGACGAATGCTATCAGTCTCATAATAATAAACCATGACAATAAACCGCAACCATCCATGATTACTAGGCAACTACCAATCAAAAGCAAGGAGGTTACAGTTTCTGTTAAATGCCTTAAGTCGGCCTTCCTTCTTTCACGCGAATCAAGCTTTTCACCGACAGCGTTTACAGAATGAACTGTAGCAATGAAGCCAGAACGCGATCGGTCAGGAAAGTCAGATTCGTGGTTCCTTTACAGGGGCACTCGTTGTCCCGACCCGTCGGGGAGTGCTGTAATTCTGAACGTCGGAGGCACATCACACTAACACTCTTCTAACTACCATAACTTTATTATTCAATTCAATTCTCAGTCGCTTTTATACTATTTGATTATCTCTATTTACTTCACTTCTAAAATTTATTCAATTTGCATTATTATGTTTCATTTGATGGGAAAGGAACTAAAAACTTTAAAAAAAAAACCATTGGGTAACCATACGCTCCCACTTAGATTCATGAGGAATTTATCAGGCGTTGGTTTCACAATAAAGAGGACATTTTTATCGTTTTCTGGAATCGAAATTACAATTACTTGGCCACCGTAAATATTCTTTAAGATCACAATTGGTGCAATTTCCATTTTCAAAGGTAATTGCTCCAACTTTCCTGGTCGGAGAGATTTCACGCAAGTATGTGTCCTCATTTCTTAAGAAAAATTTCTTGCGTTTGAGAATTTAATTCATTTCTTCTCAGCTCGCTTTTTAAAATTTCATCCTACGATTTTCTCTTCTTACGCAATATAATAACACGCCAATATATAAGGTCATTTCCCTATTCATGACTTAATAAATCCTATTTTAATGTCTGTTCAATTCAGATAACAGGCACTGTTAACCTTGGGTCATATTTTATTAACTTTTCAACACTCGAGGCTTAGCTGATGCCACAACTGGGATTTGACAAAAATAATAACTTTAAAAAAATCGTCTGAAGCATCATTCGATAAATCCACCTACGAAAGAGAAAATAGATAAAAAAAAAAAAAAAACCAACAATAAAATAGCTCGAAGTTATGCTCATTAAGTTATTTAATTCTGTTAGAGAGTTCTTCAATACGATTAAAAAATTGCTTAGCGATGACGTTCTTTAACGAACGGTCTTAAAAGTAAAAATCGTATTCTTTCAAGCGACATTAAAATAAAAATTGTAATTTTGCCATTGTTTTAGAAAATAGCATTGAAACGAAAGTATTTAATTCAATGAAAATATTGTGCTGTTTCTTGCACTGAAAGTTTTTAAATCCGATATGATTGACTCATTCAAATCTTTTCCTCATTTAACAGTGGGAGATTTATTTGATTCGAAAAAACTAAAATAAATATTCAACTGGATCTTATTCTGGCATATTTCCAAGGATCCAATTGATGCATGTGTTTTAGTGACAATGTTCGACTTAGTTTCTCTGTAATTTCCATGGTCAGGCTGTATTGATTTATCGGAAATTTAGATACAAATTGTTAACTTTAAAATAAAATCATGTTTCAGATCAAATAAAATCATGTTTTAAAATAAAATCATGTTTTAAAATAAAATCATGTTTATTTTACTTATCATTCAGAATAATTATACATAAAAAAAGAATTTTTTGAACGTGGTTTTTTTTTTTTTTTTTTTTTTAAGTTAACAATTTTAGTAAAAAAAATTTTTATAAATTAAATTTTAAGAGGAAAAGGGAACGTTGAGTTAAATATTTTAATATTTTATGATTAATTTTAATATTTTATTTTATTATTTGATGTTTATTAAATTTATCATCTAAAATAAAAACGTATAATTTTTTTTAGCTCAGTGAGTGAGTGAGTGAATGTAAAGTTTTTTTTGGCGTAAGAGCCAGATGTGGCTATGCTGCACCAAACAAGATTTAACTGTGATCTAGTCGTGAAGAAATTGAAAAAATAGACAAAAATTAAAAGACAAGAAGGAGGGTTGAAAATAGAGAATGATCGCAAGAGTATCCCGGGAGTACATCACCCGTATTTACCAAAGACAGTAAACCCCATGGGAAAGAAAAAGATCACTAAGGTGCCTCGGGGTCATGATGCCCGTACTTACCTGAAGAAGGCAAGTCTTTGAGGTCCCCTGATATAATCCCCAGGGGCAGGGTGCCCGGCTATACCCCCAAACGCTGGATACCCATTTTAGTCGCCTCTTACGACATGCATGAGCTACAGAGGGACTATACTGTTATCCAAGGTTTTTTTTTGAGGGCTCAATTAAGCATTATGTTAATCAATTAAGCTACATGAAATTAAAATTAAAGCAAACGATAAATTATAACAGTAAAATGAATAAGTTATATGTAATTAAAATTAAAGCAAACAATAAATCATTAAATTGAATATTATATCAGCTACATGTAATTAAAATGAAAGCAAACGATCAATTATTAAACGACGGATTTAGTGACCATTTGGCGACTTGGCGAGACACTTGGCGTTAAATTTAATTCTTCAAAAATTTAGTTTTGATCATTTTTTATTATTGATAATTAAATTATTGTTTTGTCATCAAAAAAAAAATCGTGTAGAAGATTTCAGTTCAATTGAAAGCTTTAAAATGTGAGAAAAAAGCTTTTAAAGTTTTGAACCAGACAAAGGTACAATGCGAGTTAAAGAAAACCCATTAAAAATGAATTGGATCTCAGTCATGTCTTCGAACCATGCAGTAATTAAACTTGAAATATTTAATTCAGACAGTGAACCATACTTACAAGGAGCTCACAATGCATTCTACATCTAATGGATCTTATTTTCTCCAAAAAAAGCTGGTTATACTTATTCTACGCTCATTCTATAAATAAAATGAAGTAATGCAATTGTCGTTGTGGCGCGAACGAATGAATATGCGCATTTTCTCTGATTATTTGAATTGAGTCAGATTCAACTTCAGAGTTCATTTCTAGATCTGTGAAATGTCCTTGAATGCTTTATAAGATTCTATTCTTGCTCATACCGCAGATATAGCAATACTCATAAATAATAACAGAGTGTTTGTAGATCTTATTTATATCGCTTATGGAACAAAACAGAGTTATTTTTGTCGTTTACTCGAAGATGATTCCATTCGAAGAATGAAGATTTGCTCATAATTCTTTCACAATTCTATACGCATGGAAAATAAAGAATATCGAATGCATAGAAATAGATAGTATATAAATGTGATTTTACCAAACTTTCATATTTTTTAGAACTCACTGCACTTTATTTACATTTCTAGAATAGTTCCAGTGTATTAAGAGAAACAAAACACGTAACTGAGTACTCCTTTTATAATCCGGCCCAGACAATAATCTGGCGTTTTTACACAGGCAGACAAAATTTACAGACATTTATTTATGCCTTCTATTGTAAAGGAATAATGCAATCTATCAATAGAAAACAGTACATTATAAATAGTTTTAGTTATTTCGTGTTTTTGACACTTTATTTGCGCGTACTGTATTCAGTTTTATACAGTGATATATAGCTTACTTTCTTTAAACGCATTGTTGTTATTGGTGGTTTTCCAGTAATCCAACACAATTGACCCGATTTCTTACCGATTTACCTCAGAGTAATGTATTTATAATCAGCATGCATTACCGTATATTTAAATACATGTATTGCGTATCTTATTTCCACTATTGGAATTGTAGCTGTAGCTCAGTGGTTATAGAAAATATAATAACTTACTATAAATAAATGATTCACTACTAAGTGATTTCATCAGCTATTGTCTTTTAATAATTTTAATGTTAAATGTACATATTTACACTATCAGTCCTACCAAAAATTCTAATCTATCTATATATATATAAGCGAAATACCACTGACTGACTCATCACGAGATCTCTAAGACTATGCAACCGATTGACTTGAAATTTAGCATAGTTACTCATTTTGCGATGTAGACGCTCACTAAGAACGGATTTTACAGCAGTCTTATCCAAAATGTAATTTAATCTACTCTTATCCATCGGTTATGTAAATTTTGGCGAAATGATATGACCGACGCCAAAAGGAATATATTTTTTATATGTATACTGTGTATTATCTCCAATTAAGTTTACTTGGTGAGATTTGAGCGTGGGAAATGAAAAAATACGAAATAATTTAATATTGAAGCGCTGATGGAGAATTGGCAAGATTTTGGCGAAGAGGCTCTTTATGTGAAATTTCGTGCATTTCGAAATTAGGAAACGTACAGATTTAGCGATAAAAATAAATGAGTTTTTAATCTCACGGTTGGTGAAAGTGTAGTTTATCCTCAAAACTTAGCGGGATTTTGAAAAATACTAAAATGGTTTTTTCATACGAAGTGGCGCACATGCAAGACAATCTTCGTTTACTGGAGAACCTCGTTACATGCATGAACGAATTCAAGAGGCTATGACATACGTAAGACATTTTGGACGTCCCGACTTGCTCGACTTTTTTTTTTTAGCATTGCAAATTTAGGATAAAAATCTTATGATAGACACGATGTCATTGCGAGGATATTTCATTTGAAAGCGAAGCACATGAAGAATCTTCTAACAAAAGGTTGAATTTTTTTCAATATTATGTGTAACATGTATACAGTGGAATGGTGTTTTATCCATATATATATATATATATATATATATATATATATATGGGTGACTTTTTATAATTTTTTTTTTTATTTTTCTCATATTTTCGAAAGTGGTGGATAATCATTATTAAAGACCATCAATTTCTTCAAATTTTAAATTTCGATTATCATTATCGTTTAAAAATTGAAAATTTTCTTGATATATTACGTATAGGTTGCGAAATATAATATTATCGTCTGCCCAGCGAAGCGGGTGGGTATCAGCTAGTTTAAACATAAGCTCCTTACGAGCGAAAACATCTACATGTTACTAAGTTGGAATCTAAACTAATTACAACTCCAAATTCTTTTCACAAAAAGTGGAGGAGCGCCATCTAGTGCGCTTTTAGCCACTTAGTTTAGTTTTTATTAACGTCGCACGAGGAGGCTATTGGCGAAAGACCTCGTAATTTTGAACCTCTGTCAAGTGACGAAAACGACGCCTGAGCTGGCACCCCCATCCTAATTTCCACACCACGCCAACGGGAGGACTTTGGGCCCTGAACAGATTCAACGCGCATTAACCCCGGTTACATGGCGGATCTTTAGCGGCCAAGGATCGAACCCACGACTGAACGAAAACCGCCGGCCACGAATCCGAAACCATGATCACTAGGCTACCGCGGCCACGTGCTTTTCGCCAGAACATTAACATTTCGACACAACATGCTGTAACATTTGGATTAATTTTCTATTCAACAGTAAATAAATGCCCCCCCTCTCTCTCGTGTTTAATGAAATACCTACTAATTACTATGTCCGTCCAGTTTTAAAATATAAATAATTTCGAATCCACAATAAGGGAAATAATCAAGCACCACTGAGTGTGTGTTAGATGGGTGAGTTTAATGGCGCAAGAGTCAGATGTGATCATGCTGCGCCAAACAAGGTGTAACTGTGATCTAGACGTTTGAATGAATGAGTTATAGCATTTTTAATGGCGCAAAAGCCATATGTGACCATGTACTAAACAAGATAAATGAGTAGGTGTAAAGCTAGTAAAGTGTAAAAATGTGATCTTGACGTGCGAAAAAAAAAAAAAAAACTGATTGACAAGAAGGAGGATCCAAAATAGAGAAGGGTTTCTGGGTATCCCTTGATGCGTCACCCGTGTTTATCTGGAAAGTAAATCCCATGGCAAAGAAAAATATCACTAGGGAAAATTGGAAAAAAGAAAAGAAAAAAAAAAAAAAAAATTGATGGATAAGAAGGAGGGTCGAAAACAGAGAAGAATTGCCGGATTATTCCTGGGCGCATCACCCGTGTTTAAGACAGTAAACTGTATTGGAAAGAAAAAGATCGCTGTGGGTGCCTCGGGGAAATGATGCCTGTATCTACCTAAAGAAGGCAAGTTCCTGAGGTTCCCTAATATTGTGCCAAGGGACAGGGTGCCTGGTTATACGCCCAGACACTGGGTACCCATTTTAGTCACCCCTTTTCACACCTGTTCATCGCACAGGTGTGAAGCACCACTGAGAATCGAGGATTGTACTTTTTTTTTTTTAAAAAAAATTAACCCAGCATAAATTGGAGCCTGGCCGTTTCCCAGACAAGGAAGCACAACGAAGACATTCACATATTTCTTTACTTCACTTCGAAACAACGTGCGCTCACAGCGCCACTATTCTTTAACGAAGAGATTTACGATTGTGCTTAAACAAATAATACGGGCTCTATATAGAATTATTACTAGTTACATTAAAACAGAAGCAGAATTCGCTGATATCCAACAGGATTGTAACCTGGAAAGGCTGGATTCCCCTGGAAGTCGAGTTTATTAAGGGAAAAAAAAAGAGTCACAGTCTCTAAATAGTCAAAAAGAGTCACCGCCTTGGGCATTCGTTAATAATTTTAAACTACATATTTTAACAGGTAGCAGATCGGATAGTCTGTATTTCTAAAGAGCAGTACATCGTAGTAGATATTTATGCGAAGCGTGATTTACATATAATTTGCAACACGAAGCAGACAACAAAAGGAACTTAATGAAGGTTTATTAAGTATATTTAAAAAAAAAATGATTCTCGTACAGGATTCATGATGGATAAGGAATGCTTTTTCTCTGGACCAATCTGGTCATTTGTCTTTCCAAGATGTTGCATACAATAAGAAAAACAATCGTTTATAAAATTAAACTAATACCCAAATTGAGTATAGATAAGGAAAAATCATTTAAAAAGTAGTTAAAATTTTAATATAGGCACGAATCTAAATTTTCTTCTTTTTAGAAGAGGAAGGAGAATGAAAATGATCTATTAAGTGAAACATCACAGAGATGCAAAAGTTGAATGAAATCTCTTGTAAAACGAGCTGGGTGTATCTATTTATCCCCCAGTAGCTTAGTTGGATATTCTCCTACCACCGCATATGACGAGAGTTTGAAATTTACAGCGATTACAAAAAAAAAAAAAAAAAAAAAATGGCATCAAAAAACATGAAAGTTCTCCCACGGTGTGGGGTTTCTTGTAATTTTGTTTTTTGAGCTGCATGAAGTGGACGACTAATTTGATTTATGTTTAGGAATCATTCTTATCTTCTAACTGCAGCTCAAAATTATGAAAGTTGTTGCCTGTAACTTATTGTATAGCTGTAGAGAGAAGTTGATTTTATAAACAAAACATGGATAACCATTGAAAAATGGATAAATAATACTAACAGGAACAATCCCATATTATTAATACATGTATAATAGGGATAATTACATATTATGCGAAACTATATATTTTTGGAATAAAGAGAATCTAGTGGAATATAAGAGTTAGGCCATGCCTTCTGAAATCCACGATAGAAATGAAGATGTAACAGAGAAAACAGTGTCGTTTAGTTGTCCCTGCTTGCTCTCCGTCTATGTATTGAATGGTGAAAATTGTTTGTTTAGATGTTTTCTATTACCCCTAAAATTTTTGTCTCTGAGTTTCGAAACTACCTGTATGAAAATATAGATAACAAAGGTAACCATACGTTAGAATTAAAATAATAAGGATAAACATTAAGTATAAGTTTTTCAATGCTTGACAAATAGGTATAGCTTAGAATATGTGACTATAAAAACATAGATTATTTGCGCAAGCATAATTATCCATATACTACATATAGTAAATATCACAATATTTACAAAGGCTTATATTTTGTCATATAGTATAATTTATGATCCAATTTTCAGAGGAACACACACATAATAAAAATTACAAGTGTATTTCTTGTTTTAATTCAGGGGGAAATAGTAACCTGCAAGTGCATTTTTTTCAAAAAAAAAATAAAAAATTTAAAAAAAAAAAAAAAAAAAAAAAACTATTGTGAGTATATCTTGTTGTCCTCACAATAATTGTTTTTTGTGAACATATATATGGTACATTTAGTAATTTTTTTCACTCACATAGTAATTTATTTAGATCTCTTTTTGGATATAAACTAAAATAATATATCAAACACGATGAATAAAAACATTTAAATTTTTATGTATATATTTTCCAGTTTTATTTTAATTCATATTTAAGAGAAATTTAAAATAAGAATATGAAAAAACTTAGACATTTTATTGAGTTTTTAAAATTAGAATATAATATCATGCGTAATAGTGATATACCACTTAACTTATAGGGTCTAAATGATCATATCTTTGTTAAAACTAATTGTCGAGATTGAAATTATAACAATTTTGGCAGATAAGTCTTCGTAACTTTATTGTAAAAATATTTTTCATTTATTATTTTGTAAACCAATCGTTCCAAATAGGAAAGGTGATACCCAGAGTTGTTGGTGTTAAATTTTTGCTCATAGTTTAGATTTCCATAAATAATTTTCAATATTATTCCCTGATGTGGAACCACTTAATTCTTTCCCAAATTCAGAAATTTTGGGAAAAATAAGATAAAATGTGCCTTTGTATACAATTACGATACATCTTTATTTATAAAAGCATTCATTTTACGTGTTTTGTGTACCACTCCTTCTTTAATAATGTTTGTTGGCGCATGCGCGCTAATGCAGATATTCTACTCTTCAACCATGTACCGGCAGATGAGAACTTTCTGTGAAATAAACAAGACGAGAATTTTCTCTGTAATACAATGACGTGAGCAATAATAGAACTCTAATATTTTGAAGCTCACAATTATAAAATGATTAAAATTTGCTGCGTTTGTAAATAGCTTATAGATGTGTGGTCAAATAAAAAGTTAAAAGGAAACAAGCGTGAGTGAGTGTAAAGTTTATTGGCACAAGAGCCAAATATGGCTATGCTGCGCCAAACAAGATTAAACTGCGATCTAGACGTGAAGTTAAAAAAAAGATAAGTGATTGACAAGAAGGAGGGTCGAAAATAGAGAAGGATCGTTAGAGTAACCCGGGAGTGCGTCACCCGTGTGTCTACCAAACGCAGTAAACCCCATGGGAAAGAAGAAGATCACTAAGGTGTCTCGGGGTCATGATGCCCGTACTTACCTGAAGAAGGCAAGTCCCTGAGGTCCCCTGATATAATCCCCAGGGGCAGGGTGCCCGGCTATACCCCCAGACGCTGGGTACCCATTTTAGTCGCCTTTTACGACATGCATGAGCTACAGTGTGACTATTCTGTCATTCCCGGTCACCACACGGGTCAGGAAACAAGCGTAGCTGGTCCGTCTTTAAAATAAAAACAACGAAACAACTAAAATAAACAATGTTATTGTGAATTAAGTAACCAGGGGATATGGTACACCAGCAACCAAAGCTCAATCTTGGATATAAAAGCAAAATTTGAAAAAAAAATGAAGAATAAAAAATGTTACAAAAAATACAACTAATAATAATAAAAAGTTTTATGCAAAGCATTGCAAATAACAGATTTAGCCACCCAAGGTGCAATTTTTTTAATAATTATTATTAAATTACTCAGTTAAATATAAGAATTAAAGTAAACGATGAAATATCGAGAAATGAACAATAGTAAACTTTTCCGATATTCAAATTAAAGGAAACGATAAATTATTAAATTAAATGTATATCAGCTAAATATAATTAAAATTTAAGCATTTGATAAAAAATTGAAAAGTGAGCTGGTACGCCAATTTAGTTTAGATTTTATTAACGTCGCACTAGAAGCAACTTGAGGGCTATTGGCGAACGGACCTCGTAATTTTGAACCACGGTCAAGTGACGAGGACGACACCTGAGCTGGCACCCCTTCTCCTAACATCCCCACTACACCAACGGGAGGACTTTGGGCCCCGACAGATTTAACGTGCATCAGCCCCGGCTACATGGCGGATCTTTGGCGGCCAAGGATCGAACCCGCGACTGAACGAAAACCGCCGGCCACGAATCCGAAGCCATGACCACTAGGCTACTGCGGCCCAGCTAGTACGCCAAAAGTGATCCACCCAAAACAATAGCCCCTTAGGTGGCTAATAAAAAAAAACATTGATAAGTTGGAATATTTAGTACAATTCGAGAATCGAGACTTTTCTGTGTTATTCCAACTAATGTAATGCATTTTCTGCGTAATTTTTCTCCGGTATTATTGAAACATGGTTAGAAATCAACGTATTTCTATTTAACAATTAATATTTTAATTGGAAATAACAATAGCGATGTTCTCCGAAGAAATTTTTGCAGAGGGATTTGGTCCTCAGACAACTTAATTTCTAGTAGCATCAATGAATGATTGCATTACATGTATTTTTGACAGCAGTTATTGAATTTTTGTGTGGCAACGGTGAAAAGCTTCTGCTGAGGCGCATGTCTTTCGGCTCACATAATGCGAATCAGCGAGTGTGTCCAATCTTTTTACACATTTAAATTTTATTTTAGATATTCTTTTTTTCGGTTAATAAATATTTTTTAAAAAAAAGCAAAATGTTTTTCTTTTCTTTTCTGCCTTCCAAAGATGCTAAAAATTTTCCATTATTTTTTTTCACAGTTTTCCCCTTCTACTAGTTTCTCATTTTAATACAGCAAAGTGAATACAAAATAATACATTTTAAGATAAAAAAAAGAAACAAACTAGTCTAACACGTTCGACTTCCTTTTTATTTAGTTAACTAGATTTTATTTTTGCTTAATGACCCAGTTCTTTCACTCCTTTAAATAGCCTCGAGTTATAAATTATAGGGCGGAGATACGACAAAAATGTTCCTACTGTTTAAAGGTATTTGACATTTCGGGACGTCGTTGACTCTAATGCATTTTTAAAAACGTCTTAAAGATAAACTACATACTATGTGTAGGTGTATTTATTGTATGTGTTTCAGTAATACATTTGACCTCTACTGCAATTCTATTTAGACAGTTGTAGCAGATATTAAAAATGTAAATTATTTTGAATTTTAAACTTAAATTAATGACACCAAAGACGGGCAAACGTTTTTTTTTTTTTTTTGGAAGGGGACAGACCATGAATATTTTAGACTCTATGGACCAAGTAGCAAACCTTAAAGGTATTCTAGGGAAGGGGTATTTTCGAACGTGGGGCAATTCTGTTCATAGAACAACACGAAATACTCGTTGGATTTCTTCTATCGATAAGTGATATTTTTACGCAATATTTCTTTACGCATTTTTACACTTCTATATGCACGTTGAAAAACAAAATAGTTCCTACTGTTATTAAACTCATTAGAGAACAGTTAATTTGGTACTAATGATGAATGTAATTAATGGAAACAATTAATACAAATTGCGGGTTTGTGGCAAAATCTGGAGGGATGGAGAAAACTAATGCATTTATTACACTGACGGGGTTTATCTATGAAGTTTTGAATGTGGTGATTGATAAACCAAAATTTAATACTGTCTGGTAGACTTGTACCAAGAATACAGTAATTAAAATAGGAAAAACTTCTTGATAACTGTCGGATTTGATAAAGCGTCGCATTTCAACAATTTCGATATTGTTACTCAGTTGCAGTTCAGATGCCAAATCTGCCATAGATATGTCTGTCGGTATTTGATGCAGAAGAAATCGAGATGTGAATCTTTCCCATACAAGGCTGGCTTTAACCGATATTTTCAAAAGTTCTTCCATTCTAAGAATTTGCGTAGTGCAAACAGAATCAATGGTGCTAAACTTTATTTTTCCACTACGTGTTAGTGATATGTTATTAATATTAGCATGCCTATAAATTTTTCTTTTCATTCAGCGTGCAAAAACTGCTGGTTTGATTTGGGTATGGGATATGCTTGTTGTTTGTTTTCTAATATTATTGAAATGTCAGAATATTTCCTGTTCCAAAGTCACAATACAAGTTCCTTGTCACTTTTAAGGTTTTAAAAATATTTATTTTCTCTTGAATCCGTCACGTTTCTTTTGTTATCTCTTCTTGTTCATCTATATCCGTTATTTTAAATATGGAATAACTCAGCCTGAATGTCCGTCAAAAATGAAGATACAAAAAAAAGTTTGGTAAGCTTACCGAATACCAATTGATAAAGAAGAATTTTTTTTCTCATTGGTACCCCTTTCCTAGGGATCGTAGCTATTTCGGCAGCTTGTGAAGATTGGGGAGATTCGCCAACGAGAAGCCGTTGGAGGTCGATGGCCCTCAAAAAGTGCCAGTCCCTGCTTAGTTCCCGGTCCAGATGAACGTCTTGATACTTCCTGTCACATATTGTTGTATAATAGCTGTACATAATCACATTAAATATTTTAAACTTAAAAATCAGAATTTACCTATTTTCTTGTAACATAATAAATTACCCTCAAACGGTACAACACCAAACAACCAATCCAATATAAGATCTGATAGTAGCTCCTCAGTTGTAACATACAACCAAACGAAATATGGAAATATTTTGAGAACTTGCATCAATACCAGTACATCAATACATCAATGTAAATACCAGTGAGGTCACAGGGAATAATGTACTTTATTTTGTAATTTTTTCCCCCATGTGAAAACAAAATTAACTCCTGAGTCAGTAGACAAACAGACGGGGTGGGCATAGTTTGCCGACCCTTGAATTACTTTATAGTTACATTAGCATATTTTCTTATGATAAATCTCTTAATTATAGTTTGAATGAGTGGGTTGACATCGAAGACAGCACCCTCCAGCTCCGAGCACAATATTATATCGAAATAATGAAATAATGGCTGGAGAGCTATTAGCTTGAGCTCCAAAGTGTTATATGTGTGTGGGAGGGGGAAAGGGAGATGGAGTTTGAGAATGATTTATTTTAAGTACTGTTTGTTCATGCGATTGTTGCTCAGATTTAAGAGATACATCGTCATTGGCTCTGCGCGTAATTCTAGTGATTGATCCCGATTGATTATTAACGTCGCATTGAGAAACAACACAAGGGCTACTGGTGCCAGATTCCATAACTTTGAACCTCGGTCAAGTGACGAGGACGACACACTGACGATCTGGTACCTCCCTCTAAACTTCCAGAGCTCGCCAATGACGTCTCAAACTTCGGACGACGTGGACCTCGACCAGAATCAAGCACCGCTACACAGCAAGTCTTTAGTGGTATCAGGGCACGAACCCTAGACAGGACGAAAACAACATCGACTGCGAGGTTACGACCATGACCGTTAGACCACCGCTGCCTTAGGTAATTCTAGTGTTACGTTAATTAAAACAAGCCCAGTCAAAATAGACTTTTATTGCTAGCTAAAAACATGCATATTAGATTTTCAATTGGGTAACAAAGTGGTTATAATCTCGACTTCATGGTAGATATTGGTCAAATTGAGTGTTAGAGTTCTGATTTCACTAAAGATTTGTTGCAAAAACCTTGTGGACTGCTTCTTGTTAAAACTAACTAGGTTCTAAATCTTTCAGCAGTGTGGATGTTGGGAGCGACTAATGTTTTATCTTTGACCACCGTGTAAAATTATGATGTCCATCGCCAGCGTGTTGCTCTGACGCATAAGCTTCCAACTCCCCCCCTTTTTTTTTTTACCTTGAAAAAAAATTAATCTCCGCTCCCTTTATTGGACACACACACACACACACACACGCACACGCACACGCACACACACACACTTTCGAAAATTTTTATAGTTATGAGTTTTCAGTTATTTAATAAATAGTTAATAAAATCTCTGACAGTCAGAAAAAGAAAGTAATCTCGTAATTTCTTATTTTCCTACTCTTTCGAACACTTAAAAGCAGCAATCAAGTTTTAAAGCTTTAAGAAGAAAAGTAGGGTTATTGAGTGAGAGAGAAAATGTGAATTTACGGCACAAGAGACAAATCTGGCTATTCTGTGGCAAACACTTGTTGAAAATTACATATTTTTTTTTTAAATCGAATGAAAATTAGATGAAAAACATGTAATAGGAAAAAAAATTGTAAAACTTTATAAAATAGTTAAGAAAAGTAGGGAATGAAAAATTAGATGAAAAACATGTAATAGGAAAAAAAAATTGTAAAACTTTATAAAAGAGTTAAGAAAAGTAGAGAATCCATAGGATTTACATGACGCTAT
Source organism: Nephila pilipes (assembly GCA_019974015.1). NCBI lineage: Eukaryota > Metazoa > Arthropoda > Arachnida > Araneae > Nephilidae > Nephila > Nephila pilipes. Next base: position 33,253 of record BMAW01062256.1, read on the forward strand.
CAACTTTGCGATGGTTTGTTGACGGAAGCCTTTATTTTGCAGTGATTGATTGGATTTATTATCTTCGGACTAGAAGCAATACGCGGGCTATTGTCGACGATCCTCATAATTTTGAACCTCGGATAATTGACGAGGATGACACCTGAACTGCACACCACGCCAATGAGAGGATTTTGGACCTTGATCAGATTTAACTGCATCAGCCTCAGTTAAGCGGCGGGTCTTTAATAGCATCAAGGCTCGAACCCATGACTCCGCTCCGAAAAACCGCTCGCCGCGATCATGACCACTAGGCTACCGTGGCCACTTATCTAGCTGTGACCTATTCAAACTTTAAAATGTTAACTTTGTTGATTGGCACACATTGTGGGGCTGCACATGCTGTGAATCATTCGTGTTCTAGTCAAATAGGACGTTGAGAAAAAAAGGTATAAGACACTAGTATTTGCTTTTAATTATTTTTCTTTTGCAGACTTATCATGCTTATAACATTTAAAATTATTCATTGAAACACGCGTTCGATAATTTTTAAAATTAATCAAGTCTACCAGCGCGTTCTTCCGAGTGTTGCGGGGGGAATTGCTCCCCAACGTCCCCTAAACCTGATTTTGATCAAACACGATCATTCAGATCTCTTGAAAGCCCACCGGTGGCGATATATCGATCCCACTGGAACTCACTAATCAACGTTACGTTACATCATTGTTAATTCAGAATTTACAAATTTATATATTAAGTTTCATTTATACGATTCTTGATTTAGTTATTTGTTTTATTTACATTACCATTGCATTAAAACTACACAATGAGCAATTTATGATTGATGTCTAATTTTGAGATATAATCCGAGGACGGAAATGATATTTGAATTGATATTTCACTCATCTAATTGCCACACCTCATCATTAAAGAACTTGAGTTGAATTCAGTTGAATTTTTTACTGAGCAATTTCTTTTTCCACAAACATTTATTTTTTAGCCACAATTTACATAAAGATATATCTTTTTATATCTTTGTTATAAGAATGTTTCAGGTCTCCAATACCTATTATCTGATGATTAATATCACACAAAATTTATTTATTGAGTTCTCAGGGATGTGTAGCACCACAGTTCATAAAAGGTTTCTGGCTGATATTTATGCCCAACAATTTTTGATCGATTGATTGTTTATCAACGTCGCATTTTGTGACTGCGGTAGCCTAGTGGTCATGGCTTTGGATTAGTAGCCGGCGATTTTTGTTCAGAGGCGGGTTCTATCCTTGACCTCTGAAGACCCGTAGTGTAGCCGGGGCTGATGCACGTTAAATCTGTCGGGGCCCAAAGTCCTCCCTTTGGCGTGGTGTGGATGTTAGGAGAGGAGAGGCAGTTCGGGTGTCGACCTCGTCACTTGACAGAGGTTCAAAATTGTGAGGTCTGTCGCCAATAGCCCTCTTGTTGCTTCTGGTGCGACATTAATAAAAACTTTAAAAAAAATAATCAGCGTCGTATTTAGTAGCAACACGACGGGCTAATGGCGATGAACTTCAAAATTTGGAATCTCGGTCAAATAACGAGGACGACGTCTGAGCTGGCAGCCCTTCGTAAAGGTATATTTTTCGCCATCAGGAGGAATTAAGCCCTCAACAGATTAAGCGTACACCAGTCCGCTATATGTAAGTTTTTTAATGGTATCAGGACTAGGAATTCTGTGCTCTCTTTTGTATAAACTGTTCTTTCATGTTCAGGTTCATTTTTAAAGAACTATTCAGAAACGATACAGTTCGTTCGCTCTTGTTGTATTCTGGCAACGGTGAACGCTTTCGGAGGCTCGTGTGTACGTTCATCAGTTAATGGCTAACGTGTGGGAAGGTGGCATGAGTATGTGTTTCTTATTTGCGGATACGAAAATTCAGCAGCTATTGGATGGGTAGTTTCTGCGAACATTTTCTTGCTTTCAGTACGAAAGCAGGCCTCCGAGTCGGGTAAAAGTCCCAGTAATATTTTCGGGCTTCTCACGGCATCTATAACACGACATCTAAACATAGATGGACACCGCCGGATGAACGTAAACTAATTTAATTCCTGGAATGACAGAGAAGGGGAAACGACTCTGAATAATTTGGCACAGCAAAAGAATGTTTCCTGCGATCCGTTGACTTAGGTGTTTTGTTCTCTTCCAGATAAACTGGTTCGAAAGAATAGGTCGTTTTTTCGATCCCCATTACCAACCAGGACTCAAACTCGTGACCCGATGGAAACCGCGAGCTCGCGAACATTACCACACAACAACCGCGAACACCTGAGCTAACTCGAAAGCTTATGAAAAACATAAACTGGGTAATCAAATGATCTATAAAAGGTATAATGTGTATTTTCCTGTTGCTTACGTCTTAGAAAACGAAAAACATTCACGTATAAAGATAAATAAGTTTTAATAATTCAATCGAAGTAAAAAAAGAAATAATCGAAGAGTCAACATATTCTCTCTTCTTTTTCAGGGGCATGCTATACAAACATCTATCAAAACGTAATGTTGTAAATGTGTCATTCGAAAGTGACATTTTGAGAACCTTAAGTATTCGCGATTGTAAAACGAACTAAGCAATAAAATATTAAATCAATTAAATCAATAATACTCGAAATAAATCGTAAGATTTACAAAGTTCTAAATACATAATAATCACGAGGAATAAAAAAAAATTCCGCAATAAGTTTTAATTCAATTTTGTTTGCACAAATATATAAATATAAGAGAAAATTTTTGGCTAGAGATTGAAAAATAAATCTAATACTTTATTAAAAACTTAACTAATTTTGGTTCATAATTTTTTTTTCTTTTAGCAAACCAAATAAATTCTTTCCAAAAATTTTATAAAACAGAACCGTTCTAAAGTAAAATAAAAAAAAAAAGATGAAAATGTCCTTGTATTTTTTTTTTTTTTAAATCTTAGGTTATCTTTATTCATTACCGTGATATAAACCTATTTGAACTCATACAAACAAAATCATTCGTAATAACAGTATAATTTCATCAATTCGTGCTTGATAAAGATTTACTTTAATGTTGTACGTCGTAATTTAATTACTCTATTAATTACAATAGATAATTTAATTATCCTTCTTCTTGTTTTTAATCTAATAATCATCAAACACAATAGAAATTGCAGAAAACAAAATTCCTGCTGCGGACGGTTCTTAATTAAAACGGACGAAAGAGTTTTCGATGAAAAAAAACAACAGTCGTATGACGATGCTACTGATTGGTCTAATGTCTGCTGGAAACCAACAGGGATGAAAGTAAAACGATTCACCAAAAGAATCGATTATACGCTTTCCATTTTTATCGTAATCTTATCGCAGAGAATGTCAACTACACGCAGAATTCTCCCGCTAGTAGTATTTACACTTTCTACGGTTATGTTACCTTCCGTCAAGGTTTGACAAAACGGTTTTACTCTCTGAAAAGGCTGGACAAAGAAGGGAAAAAGCGGTAGAATTTATTCCACAGTGAAATGCTTTCAACGGTGTGAAACTTGTTTTTTGGTGGAATTGCAGTAATTTCGAAGTAATAAAAAGTGTGCGCTCCTCGCGTCTATCCTCAACTGCCAGAAAAAAAAAAAATGCTCAGTTCTTTTGTGTTCATAGTGGTTGCAGATCTTATAACTTCTATAAATGGCCTGAGATCTCCGGTACCTGAAGAAGAAAGTAAGTACATATTATGCATTTTCTGTACTTTTTTTTTTTTTTTAAACTTAATGAAATAAATGTGCGAATGTTTTTATAAAAATGGAACGAAATTTTTTGCACATTTAGCTGTGGTTTCCCTCTTATTAAATATTATTTTAAATAATATTGAAATAAAAAAATAAGCTTAAAAAATTCATAAATTATTTTATTACCTAAAATGAATTGTTGAACATGTTTTGAATTGCTTTTTTCTCTTGAGAAAGACTCATCGGAATTTTCCTTAAGGGATATATAAATGCAAGTCATTTATTTTTAGACAATCCCCCCTCCCTCCTGAATGTCATTTTTCAAATAATTAGATCGTTTTCTAAGATATGTCTACGAACTACCATCACTATCTCGAAAAGAAATTCGAGTACAATGTTAATTTAACAAGCACTCAATTAAAGCAGAAAGATTTTTGAACTGTCGGTTAGACAATGTTTTATTGTCATTTTAGTGATTATCACATTTTTTTTTTGAACTGTGGATTAAATATTTTGATAAAAATAAACATTGGAATTTGTCAATTGCTTAAATTATTTATCTTATGGGAAGTACTTCATGGATCTATAAGAAATGATGGACGTAAATAATGAAAATATTTAATACAATATTCATACAGCCTCTTAAAAATTAACTTAAGCATATGGTTTATAAACAAAACTTATTGCTAACATTTTAAAATACTTGCTTAATACAACTTTAACTATTTTCCTTTTTTTAAAAAAAAAAATTACTTCTTTTAGATCTTTTTTAAAACAGCATTAAAATTTCACACAATTCTTTTCTATGGTTAGATTACTTTTTAACTAACCGTAGGAACGAATTAGTGCATTACTTATAATTCCGGATTACAATATCTCCATAAATAATTGTTTGTATATGATTCCTTAAAATTCATTGAATTATTAATAAGTTCATGTTTTGTATTTATGTAGTTTCATTAATCGGCAATCTATATCTTTGTCATTTTCTCGCCAAACAAGCAATTCACAATCATAAATGTTTTAAATTGGATGATTTTTTGAATAATTCCAACACTCTATTGTCTTCTTTTAATAATAAAATTCGTGGTATAAACTTCATACGCATTTACATTTCGTCTAATTTCCCGTTTCGATTTCTGAGAGCCACTGGTAATAGTAATATAATTGTTGTATGAAGTTACCTCAAGGACGGTTGCGGTAGTCGAATGCCCCATGTCCGGCGTTGATTCAGTCCGGTCATAGATTGAAGCGGGGGGGGGGCGCCAACTCAGGGGCGTCCTCGTCACTGGACTGAGGTTCGTCGCCAATAGCCCTCGTGTTGATTCTAGTGCGACGTTAATAAACACTAAACAAATAAAAAAAACAGTCACGATTTCTAATTTTGATACAGATCTATCTTGTTAAATTTGTTACTGCTAAAAATCCTCTAATTAGCTTGGTGTGGAAGTAGGGCGCCAGATCAGATGTCGTCCTCGTCTCTTGACCGCGGCTCAGAATTATGTTACTTTGTTCTCTGAAGCTTAGTTTTACCCAACCCATCTGTATTCTCTTAATTGCAAGATATCCTTTGATTGTGGTCCTGTATTTGGTTTCTAATTACGATTTACCTTGTTCGTATTCTTTGTGTTAGAGTCTCTGCAATCTCGAGAAGATTATGTATTTTTTTGCGCAGATTATGTATAGTTTCCGAGCACTGAAAGTTCTTTCCCGGAGGGAGGGGATTCCTTTGAGACCAAGTCCTTGTTGTGAGCTTGGTCCCCTTGATTGATGGCCGCGGTAGCCTAGTGGTCATGGTTTCGAATTCGAGTCCGGCGGTTTTCGTTCAGTCGCAGGTTCGATCCCTGGCCGCAAAGACCCGCCGTGTAGCAGGGCTGATGCACGTTAAATCTGTTCGGGGCCCAGAGGCCGCTGTAGCCTAGTGGTCAAGGTCGTGGACTAGCGGCCGGCGGTTTTAATTCAATCGCGGGTTCGATCCTTGGCCGCCAAAGACCCGCCGTGTAGTCGGGGCTGATGCACGTTAAATCTGTTCGGGGCCCAAAGTCCTCCCGTTGGCGTGGTGTGGATGTTAGGAGAAGGGGGTGCCAGCTCAGGTGTCGTCCTCGTCACTTGACCGTGGTTCAAAATTATGAGGTCCGTCGCCAATAGCCTTCGTGTTGCTTCTAGTGCGACGTCAATAAAAACTAAACTAAACCCCTTGATTGATTTACCGATCGTTCTGTTATTGCTCTTAAGAGCCAAGTTAGATTAATGGGCCTCGATAGCATAAGGGCGTTTAACTTAGGTGAAGTAGGATCCGGTTATATTATGGCCTGATGTACGTTAAACGTTCGGATATCAAACATTACATGGACGTGGTATGAAGTTACTAAAATGGGATGTCAGTTCACTTGAATGCGAATCAAAACTGCAAAGTCCTTCGCCAGTAGCTTGACATCATGCAAGTGCGATAACAATAAAAAAATTAACATTGTTAGATAAAAAAAAAATAATCGTAAATTTTAAGAATCTAGGTAGCAACAAGATCTGGAGGCGTATAAAACGTTAATTTTCAGTTATGATGCATGAAGAGACTGCTTAGCCTATTAGGTCCTAACATATATTTTTTTTTCTTCTTTTTCTTCCATCTTTCTTGCGTCTAGATCTATTACATATGGTTTGACCTGGGACAGCCAGATTCGGGTCTTGCGCCATAAGCCGCAACTTTCTCTCTCACTTACTCAAGTATTTCACATACTTTTGAAAGAATTATTCGTACTAAGTTGTATGACTGTTAAAATTTGCTTTATATACAAAGCAATAACCGATTTCTATAGCCTTTTGCAACAATTAGAAAGTGGAAATTTTCCTTTTATTTATTTCTAGCTGCCTATTTTTGCCGTCACAAGGTCTGCTAAAAGCAGCCAAATAACTTCTTAATTAGAAATCACGATCAGAAGAGAAGGTTAACACCCGAGCTCGTACACTGCTCTTCATATCCCCGCCATGTGAGGATTTTGAACCCGAACAGATTTAACGTGCAGAAGCACATGTTTTGAGTGGAATCGGAATTAGAATTCACGGCCAAGTAGTGAAAGATTTAGTTTTATTAAAAAAAAAAAAAAAAAAAAAAAAAAAAAAAAACTAAATATCGTGACAAGGATTAGTCAAAGTTATCAATCCTATAAAATCCAAAATTTGAAGCATAGCATAGGATGACATGATTTAAATGCAATGCGAAGACTTTGAGCTTAACGTTCATGAACATGTCGTAAATTGTCCCCCTTGCAACTTTTACATGTATTATAAAAATATAGTGGAACAAAATATTCAAAATTTAAGTTATTGCAAATTCGTGACTGGTAGATAACGGATTCTCGAAACTAGATTCCACCCATAATCGTCGAGAAGAGCAATAACAGACTACTGTATATGTAGTTCAAATGGGAGAGCTAAGCATTTGAAGATTGAAATACTATTACAGGTGTTATTCAAGCATTACAGGGTCAAGATCTACACAATAGTCTTTGGATAACTCAACAACATTAACGATACAAAATCACGAATTCAACCGAAAAGAGAAACATTAAAGTCTTAAAGTTTATTATATTATATAAAAAGTATTTTATCAGACATTATTCTTAGTTTAATATGGACTTTGTTTTCTATTGGCATGAATTTATAGACAATGCTCGGGCCGCGGTAATCTAGTGGTCAAGGTCGTGGACTAGCGGGCGGCGGTTTTCGTTCAGTCGCGGGTTCGATCCTTGTCCGCCAAAGACCCGCCGTGTAGCCGGGGTTGATGCACGTTAAATCTGTTAGGGGTCCATAGTCCTCCCGTTGGCGTGGTGTGGATGTTAGGAGAGGGGGGTGCCAGCTCAGGTATCGTCCTCGTCACTTGACCGAAGTTCAAAATTACGAGGTCCGACTCCAATAGCCTTCGTGTTGCTTCTAGTGTGACGTTAATAAAAACTTAACTAAACTATAGACAATGTTCTCATATGCCGTTAACTAGTTCATAATTTAATATATCCTAATTAATTCCAATACATTTTTTCTCGATTATATTTAGTAACTGTAGTAATATATTAGGCAAGTTAAATAAATCAAGCCTAACATTTTGTTAGCTAAAACAGTTAAAAATTTTAAAGGTATATATATATATATATTTATGTGTATGTGTATGTGTGTGTGTGTGTGTGTATGTATGCGCATGTAATATTCAAAAAAATGTAAACCTTATTTACGAATCTGTTAACTTTTATGATTCATCAAATCATTACTAATTATTATACTGAATTTAAATACTAATACAAAAATTTATAATAGTTCTTAAAAAGACACTTGCCCTATTTTAAGTTTTAATTAGTTTATGATTCAAAATGAATAATACAAAGCAAAATGTAACTAATATTTACAACAAATCGACAAAGTTTAATAATATTAAGTTAAATAACAGCTTATCAAATTATACAGCTTGCTTAAAAATTACCCGAAAGAGGAAATAAATAGCATCTTTCTCACCAAGGAAAAGGTCTATAATCCCATAAAAATTTCTTCCAAGTTAAAAATAATTTGATACACTAAAAAACTTATTGAAACTAATTTGAAACTTATAGCCTTGTACTTTGGATCTCTTTATATATAAATAATTCGGTGTCTCACTATATCATTTTCGTATCTCCTAAAAACAGAGTTCAAGACAAATTTATTGGGGTTTTGAAAACATCGTGATAACCGTATGATTGGATCACAACTCTTTTAAGTTTTCGAATTTTTTTGTTTTAACAATTATATTTCTGTAGATGAAGCTTTTATCACATCGCGCATCTATACATTCATTCTTTGAAGAAAATGAAAACAAGAAATGAGTTTTCGGTGTTGATTTAGAGAAGCTCATTTTAAAAGATTTGATAATTTTTTAAATGCATGACCGTTATAAAAATGTGTTTCGAAAATTAGACAATTTTTTTTTAAGTTATGCTTTTTATTTTACTATCACATAGTCTAAATATAGTACAAGCGAAGTAATATTCTGATTTAGATAAAGATAATTATTTTAGTTTTTTTTTTTTTTTGAAGGGGGGGGGGTAATGTTTATTATTTTTCCACAAGAGACGATATTATAGACCGCAAATTTAATATACATCTAATTTAATCAAAATACCTTTATTGTTTTTAAGGTCATCTGCCATTTCCATCCATTTCCATTAAATGTTTCCATAATTGATCATTCATGTAAATTTGTCAGAGAACTATGAAAAAACTCTCAATATATTTTTTAAATAACTGTTTTAAATGATGCTGTGTTTCCTTCCTTGATGCCTGGTAAGGAGAGAGGGGGGGTGCCAGCTCAGGTGTCGTCCTCGTCACTTTACCGAGGTTTAAAATTGCGTGGTCCGTTGCCAAGAGCCCGTGTTGCTTCAAATACGACGTTAATAAAATCAATAAGTCAATCTTTTCTGATGCAATATACCAAGGAATCAATTTTGTGGCCGCGGTAGCCTAGTGGTCATGGTTTCGGATTCGTGGCCGGCGGTTTTCGTTCAGTCGTGGGTTCGATCCTTGGCCGCCAAAGACCCACCGCGTAGCCGGGGCTGATTCACGTTAAATCTGTCGGGTCCAAAGTCCTCCCGTTGGTGTGGTGTGGATGTTAGCAGAGGGGAGTGCCAGCTCAGGTGTCGTCCTCCTCACTTGTCCGAGGTTCAAAATTACGAGGTCAGTCGCCAATAGCCCTAGTGTTGCTTCTAGTGCGACGTTAATAAAAACTAAACTAAAAAACTAAAGGAATGAAATTTCAATTCAGGTTTTTCGTCTCAATTTTTTTAACTAAAATTTTAATAGTATGAAAAATATATAAAATTCTAAAGTATAATTAATAATTAAAATTTAGTTAAATGCATAAAATACTTTGTGCTATTTGTTTTTTAAAAGAATTAAAAGCTATTAATTTTTTACACATGCGAAAAATGCAAAAGATTATTCGAATTGGTTATTTAAAAAGCTCTACATTTTTTAACCTGCTTAACCTTAAGAGAATGTTGACTCAATTCGTAGAAATTATGACTCATAAATTTATGCAATTTTCAGTAAAAAAATCCATTAGAGAAAGCCCTTTGTAGAATGCATGTTTATTTTTAGAAACATATATTCGCAAGCAAACTTGAAAAAATTCTAATATGTTTTATTTGCTTACTGAATGTTTTCTGGCTGCCTGTTTCTTCCCCAGTTTCTGTTTTTGGAACGTGCCCTAGGAAGGGGTCCTAGGGGTCGTTCGAAAACCAGTCATGCAGGTAATATTTATGCGCGAACGTTCCGAGGCAGGGGGTAAAGTTTCATCCAAGGCGTTCCCAGACACTCAGGAGAAAGAAATGAACGGGAATGTCACGTGAAAGGCGAAATTTACCTGACAGACACAACGATAACTATCAGGTAAAATTTTACTTTGGCCGAGTGGTTATGGAAAACGGTACCCTATTATTGAATTTTTAAAAAAAATTATAAACTTCAGATGTGTTTTTGACATATGACATAGAACTATTTGCTTTCATAGGATTTACTGTAGAGTAGAGAATTTTTAAAAAAAAGGTAATTTTTTTTTATTCATATACCTTTATAAATTAAAACATAGCTGCAGTAATCTAGCGGTCATTGCGGTCGGCATTGGTTTCGTCGAGTCATGAATTCAAGTCTTGATACCACTTTTAAGACCTCCCGAGTAGCGAGGCTGATGCACATTAAATCTGGTCGAGGTCTAAAGTCCTCCCGATGACGTGGTGTGGAAATTTGGAGAGATGTCAGCTCAGGCCTCGTCACTTGACCGAGGTTCAAAAAATATGAGGTCCGTCGCCAGTAGCGTTGGTGTTGCTTCCAAGTGTGACGTCAGCAAACAATCAAATCAAATTATTAATTAAAAAGGCAAAAACATTTTTACACAAATACACAAAATAATCTATACTTTTCATGGGAGAGGCGAACCTGATGCCTTTACAGCAAGTGTTCAATATTTGGTATCAAATTCGTCTGGCTTTACCTAAATCTTCTCGGTGAGTGACTTTCAATCTTTTGTAAGCAGATTGGCAACTGCACCGAAATAACTTTTATCGAGGTATGAAGGTTGAAAAACAATCAGACTTTCTTGCGATAGTCCGTAATGCAGGTACAGTTACAGATACCATTATTGGTATCCACTTCTAAACTGCACCTTAAACACCCGTAGATTATCACCTTGAAGCTGGAAGGTAACCTCTTTAAAATTAGTAAACTAATCTATTAGAGAATATGTATTTACTTGCACACGGTTATGAATTATATTTAATATCTCATTAGTTAATTTATATACCTATATTATACAAGTACCTATTATGTAAACACAAAAGTAAAATCTGTGTTAGGTGCGTTACAGCTCCTACGAAATGCTTACATTTTGTTGATGATCAACTTATAAACGGGCCTCTATTTACCTCTCACGCATCCCCAATTTTTTGCTGACGTGGGCCCCTGGGGGTTCCATGTAGACCACTATGGGAACCTATGTTCCAAACCCTTTTGGGTGAGCTTAGCCTCCTTGAGCATTTTGCCAAAAACTCTCGTGTAGCTTTTAAGTGTGCCGTAATCAATCAATCAATCAATCAATTGCTACCGTCGTTACAAAATAAATGTTAATTTTAAAAATGAGAGTTCAAACTATTGAAATGGGCAGTGCTAAAATCTGAAAGAGCTTTCTTTTTCTTAGAAGTTACATTTCCATAGACTTGTTATAAAAATAAATTTGTTTTATATTAAATTGGATCTGTAAGCCTGACCCGTGAGGTGACCGGGGATGACAGAATAGTCTCACTGTAGCTCATGCATGTCGTAAAAGGCGACTAAAATGGGTACCCAGCGTCTGGGGGTATAGCCAGGCACCCTGCCCCTGGGGATTATATCAGGGGACCTCAGGGACTTGCCTTCTTCAGGTAAGTACGGGCATCATGACCCAGAGGCACCTTAGTGATCTTTTTCTTTCCCATGGGGTTTACTGTCTTTGGTAAACACGGGTGACGCACTCCCGGGATACCCTAGCGGTCCTTCTTGTCAACCATTTTTACCTTTTTTTTTTCAACTTCACGTCTAGACCACAGTTTAATCTTGTTTGGCGCAGCATGGCCATATCTGGCTCTTGCGCCAATAAACTTTACAATCACTCACTCATGGATCTGTAAGCCTTTAATTAAAATTTTAAAAATTCAAAACGACAGCCATTGCACTAACAATAAACACAAATAACTATTTAAATCAGTCTTTGTTAAAGAAACGAGATTCAGCTACGGTGTTTCTTGACAAAATAATTTATTGTTCAATTACCAAGCATATTTACAGCCACCTGAACACCTCTTCATGTCACCAGCGTTCTTTGTAATAATTATAAAGCATTCTCGAGCGTCCCTGAAAATGTCTCATTGTTTCGCAATTTGAGAAGTAAATTGCTATTCCCAGAAGGTTGGCTAATTCAGAGATGACTTTGTGTAATTTATATGAAAAAAATGGCATCTATAATTAAAACTCCTTCCTCTTAGAAATTTTACGATACATTTTAAAGTGTGAATGAAAAATGAAAACGTCTTTTGTGTAGAACGAGATAACGTCGAAAGCGAAATAACTTTTTGGTGGTTTCTGTTGAACGGATTTTTCCAATTTGTGTAACGTAATTGGATCCTATTCGTCCTCTTTCACCAGCGCATCATTTATTCTTGGCATATTTTAAGCTAATCGTGACTGGCTTGCAACTTGCGTTAGGAATTTTTCATTATGTTCTTTATGTTGGGACATTATCATAACAATAAGGCTTGGAAATATTTCCTTCAACGTTAGCAGAGGTTGTTGCTATGTTTATAATCATAATACTTATTATGATAAATATTAAATAAAATATAAATAATAATGCTTATTTGACAACAGCGGTAGCCGAGTGGTCATGGTGTGCGTTGTTTCAATCGAATTGTGGGTTTGATTCCAAGCGTCATTAAAGACCCTTGGTGTAGTGGGGATGATCCATGTTAAATGTGTCGAAGCTCAACGTCCTTACGTTGCGAAGGTGTGGAAGTTATTATAGAATGCCCGCTTGTCCTCATTACTTTGCTGTTTTATGCCATGTTAATAAACAATCATGAATCATAATATTTATAAAATTTTATTTAAAAACTTGAAATGCAAATTTAAATTTTATTATGCACTTCTTGTTTTGAAAACAAAAAAAAAGATTTTTTTTTGAAAATCAACAAATAAATACAGATAAAGTATTATTAAGAAGTTCGATACAAACTTATGCAATATATATATATATATAAATTAAAGTAAACGAGGAATTATCGAGAAATGGACAATAGTAAACTTTTTCGATAATAAAATTAAAGCAAATGGTAAAGTATTTAATTGAATATATTTAAGCTAATTGTAATTAAAATTGAAGGAAACGATAAGAATTGAAGTGATCTGCTACGCCAAAACTGATCCAGCTAAAACAACAGCTCCTTGGGTGACTTATATATATATATATATATATATATATATATTTCACGCGTCATAAAAATTAAACGCTGTTTCCTTTTTGTAGATACACTTTTTTTTCTTAGTTTCTTAAAGTAAGTTTATTTTTTTTAATGTGCATTTTGTTCCTGCATCATTTATGGAAAAATTTGGGAGAATTTGAGAAGGAGAAGCATACATTGTTAAAAACGAGGAAAACAACAATAAATTTGAAAGAAAATGAAAAATAATTAAGTGAAATAGGAAAAACTGTTTAAAAAAAATCCATTGTACGTGCAAAAAAATCATTAATACGAACAATTACAAACAGGCTAAGGATTTTCAGAGAACAGTAAGATCGTGATGACACACTGATATACATAGAAGAGATAATTTTAGTATGAGAGGTCAAAGCAAATCTAACTGCAAGTGCTGAAAAAATGTCTCAAAATATCCTGCAAACATTATGAAAAATGGTAAGTACTATAAGAAAAGATTCTTAATAAACATGGGTTACATAGTATTTTGCATAAGAAGCTATTCCAATCTAATACAAACCAGAATAAGCGTCTGAAATGTGTCAAAAAGTACCATAATGATTCCAATTTTTATATTAACATTTTATTCAGTGTTCAAAAAATTATTTTTAGCTCACAAAAGCAGCAAAAAAATTAGACGGGGGGTGGGCCGGTCTCTTATATGGTCTGCGAGGTGTACGGCGGCATGAGGGGTCGGAAATTCGGTATTTATCGAATGTGCAATGAACAAAATGGGCTAGTTGTCTTAGAAAGAAAATGTTACTCTCAGCATTGCGAAATTGAAACTATATCGAAGCGTGTGTGTTGGATTTTTAAACATAACTAGCCCAAAAACATATCGAAATTTGTGAAGGAATGATTACTATATCTGACGCCTGAGACTTTGAACCATCTTCGGTAGTCCCCAGACCATTGAAGATCTTTGACCATATCGAGTTACAAAAGTACACTAAAGAACCATTTAAAATAAAGAAGAGCTGAAAAAAATATACACGGAAGAGAATGTGGCAAACATTTTCGTATGAACTGATAATAATAAAAAAAGAAACCCGGTGGCATCTATGTCTACAAGATTAAAGATAGTGATAAAATCAAAAGGAAAATAGATAAAATAAAATTTTATGCACTTCCATTGGAGTTGGTTTATTTTATGTAGAATTTTGTTTTAATTTAATATTGATAAGTTATATTCTACTTGAATAAGTTATTAATTTTGTAAATTTACTTATAAATCAGAAAGGAGTGTTTATTGTTTTTACTCTCACTATAGGTCGGTGAAAATGCACTGTTTTGATCATATGCGTTTTAATAAATTAATCAAAATGAAAACATCACATTTTTTAAATACAAATATTGCTTTTAATTTTCTCTAAAAAGTTGCTCTTTGTGCATAAAATAGCAATCGATATGTCGTTCATTTTATAAATGTTTGAGATAGTAAAAACAATTTTTACCAATCTCTAGAAACAAGCAAATTTGACCGTTATTTTCAAACTCGGAAGAGCTAAATGCAGCTGTTGGAAGAAAAAATAAAGTTCTCGTTCACCTGTCACACACACTCTCATCTTTAATATGTGAATATATTAATTCTAGAAGGCTTCGAATCCCCTGCCTGTCAATTCTAGATTACTTCAACTTAACAGAAATTTAATACACATGGGAATGTGATGATATTCTAAGGCTCCTATATAACAGTTCTTTTTTTAAGAAATATTTAAAATTGTTTTCTAAACTCGGAAGAATTATAAATATAAGCCATATTTTGCTTTTATTCTACGAGGAGTATTTTATTCTAAATATATACGACAATTGAATAGATTAGATAAAGGTTTCATAAGGTTATGTAACGCTTAAGATTTTGAGGTGATAATATAGATGTGGACTCTCTTGAAAATTTAGTAGGAAGTCTTTACTTAAGTTGAAATTATATCTAACTTTGGATGCAGTTTGAATTAGCGTAAGTTATAAGAGAATATGATAGCAGAGAAAGTCGTTAGGATATATAACATTAAAATATTTAAGAATAAATCAAAATATAACAGAAAGAATGCTTTTAAAACGGTCATTAAAATGGAAACAGTCTCAATTATGTTACACATATTGACACTTGTAGAACTTAAAATAAACTTTTGCGGAATTAGTGCAGTGGTGTTGAATTTATTACTGAGTACACCTAAATCTATTTTTAACAGTATGAATTATTAACTACTTAGATGATATATTATATTTACAGCTTTTGATAAAAATTTTAGCTCTTAACTTTTTGTTTGAGTGAATTGAGAAATTTTTTGGTAAAATAATTGGAAAGATATATGTATATTATATTGAATTGTAATTGTCAAATCGGTTATATATTTTTTTATTAGCAGTACATTTAAATGTTTGGAAAAATGCTTGTACACTTCCGAAATGAGAAACATCAGAAACAGCCGTTTTATCGGCTTGCTTCTAACTTTTTTTTTTATCCAACAAAAAATCGTTCGATGAGATTTCTATAATATAATAGAAATGTCATCCTTCTCTGGTTTTACGACATTTACTAGTCTTATTATATTTTTTGTGTTTTTCACTTTTTATTTATACAATGTTTTCAGAAATTAGTTTTTTTATTTAAAGTTTAGTAATGTTAAGTAACCTGTGAGAAAATTGCGTCTTATCAACTTCTGATTTTCAATGATGAAACAATTTTTGATATGAAAATAATCTTAAAGTGCAATTTAATTTCACTTGTATTTTCACTTTTTACTTTCACCAAATGCATTCATCCGATGTTTCTTGAGTGAAACCATAAATCACCTTTAATGTCAAGAGTATTATTCGCACAATTGATAATTGACGAGCAGAACATTTCACTAAAGTTTTTCGAGTATATATATATATTAGTGCAGATTCAGAAGAGGGAACGGAATCGGGAAAAAAGTACGGAAACACTATAAAAATATCTTACTCTCACAAAGTAAAAGTCTACCTGGTTTTTTATAACACGGATGTAACCTGCAGACATATCGGCAATGATCTGTTGGCTTAAGGTTTCCTCAAAATCTTCTCATGTTTGTTAGGATATGATATTTAAGAATGGTATTTCTTTCTTCCGGCATAGACTTAGGTTCTACGAACCATATGAATTTGTATAAGCAATGTTGTTTTCGCTATTAAACTTAAAATGATTTTAGCATTTTCTGTTTTGAATGAAATTCTTATTATAATCATTTACAGGTACATCTTTATAGAATAATCTTTTTTCTAATTCTGAGATTTTTATTTTTTAATTTCGAATTTCAAAACTAAATCTTTGGTTGCAGGGACACCTTTTAACAGATTGCATTAAATCGTTTGTTATCGAAAGATACTATCCTAAAATTTTGAGATAATTAAATAAAACTGCATTCAATATTTTCATATATATCCTAGTGTTCATGCGACTGAACAAAACCGGCTGTTTTCGTTCAGTCGTGGGTTCGATCCTTGGCCGCTAAAGACCCGCCGTGTAGCCGGGGCTGATGCACGTTAAATCTGTCGGGGCCCAAAGTCCTCCCGTTGGCGTGGTGTGGATGTTAGGAGAGGGGGTGCCAGCTCAGGTGTCGTCCTCGTCACTTGACCGTGGCTCAAAATTACGAGGTCCGTCGCCAATAGCCCTCGTGTTGCTTCTAGTGCGACGTTAATAAAAAATAAACTAAACTAAACCCACGCTGATTGTGCAAATCTCGCTCGTGGAACCAATTTTTCTTAAAACTCTTTTTTTTATGATTATTCCAATACTTAAGCTTTTCTTTTGGATTAACATCTACTTTTTTAATACTAATTAACCTATATCAACTAATTTTTTTTATATATTCTCATCCTTGAGCCTAACTTTTTTTTATAATTATAGTGGGAGCTCGGCTCTTTGTTTTTAAGCATTTATATTAAAGTAAAAAAAATAATTGCATACTGTTGCCAATTTTATTATGTGAGACTCTGTATGATTTCATACGTTAAAAAAAAGAGAGTGTTATGTTAATTAAAAAAACTTTTTTTAAAAGTAAACTTTAATAAGGTTTTTAACGATTTTAAAATAATTATGCTTGAAAAACTTAGTCTATCTGTTTTTAAAATATTTTGTTTTATTTTTAACTATGTATTTATCTAAAATACAGTTGCAGAAATCAGGAAGCATTATTTAGTTGGTGAATGAAAAACAGCATAAGAAAGATGTCTTTTTCCTTCTTTCTTTCTGCAAACATTGAAATCACTTCAAAGTTGGAAGGTTTTTCATCTCTGTGTGCTATCCCATTATGTATTATTCTTTTAACTTGCCGATTTCTTTTTTAAAATGCTGATTGTCATTTTCTCCGTTCTTTTCTTCAACAGTTTGACTTTGTATGCATATATATATATATATATATATATATATATATACATACAAAGTATATATATATAATGTTAAAATAAGAAATGAAGTTTTTGTAACACTATGCTCACCAGATGCTCTTAACAATTAATTGAATGTAAACCATTTAAAATCATTATGTATGTTGTAACAGCTGCATAAATCAAAGTTACTTATGAATGACTAGTAGATGAAAAATTCTGCGAACCCTTTTCACTTTTCAACATTCTACACAATACTGATTATTAGATGCAGAGAATGAGGAAATTGACTCCATGTTGCAAAACGTTCTATTGCGATTTAAAAAATGATGGAAATGCTTTGTATGGTTGATGTTTTAATAATGCTTTGCAGTAGCTTATTGTTTAATGCGATGATAATTTTAACATTTGAAACAAATAAAAATAAAACTCGAAGTCTTAGAATCAATACACGCTATCTCCTAGACTTTCGGCCATCCGTAATTTCTTTACGACCCCTATAAATAAATAAAAAATAATGAAGATAACTACATTTATAGGGTCAAAAAGTTCCCGGAATTGATGCCTAGAGCACAGCAAGATCTAGACGTCAGTCTGGCCCCTATTGTCTAATGTTTTGCTAAGGTTGAACAATGCACTGGTATCGTTAGGTAACTTAAATGATGAAAGAAATAAAAAAAAATGTATTTAAAATATAGCTCACTGTATTCCACGAAAACCCATTTACGACGATCCGAGAGAACTGTGTATTGTGAAATTTTAAAATTTAATTTAATTTTCACTATTTTCATTGAAATAATTTTTTACGTATGTATGTTTGCGTAATTTCATTTATTTTCTACTTTTACGTTACATAATTTCAGGACTAGTTTAGTTCATCGATGGTACAATAGAGATCACATATATTCTTAAATTACGAACAATGCTTATACCTACACAGACTAGTTTTTTTTTTATGTTTTACATGTTAAACATGATTTATGTTAAATATGTTTGAATGGAAAGATTCTTGTCAATATTTAACTTTCTTTCTCTTATTCAAACGTCAAGATCACAATTACAACTTGTGGGATATAGCATGGCCTTCTGGTTATTGCACCATTAAACACAACACTCACTTGAATGCAAAGAAAATAGTATTGACAAATATAAATTAGTTTTATAACCTGTTAGTCGAAGAGATCCTGTACACTTACGACAGGTTTTCGAAAAGTTTAAATTAATACTTAGAAGTAATCGAGATATCTCAGAAAAAATTCTGGATATTAATTGATCCCTATGTACATAATATTGTACATTATAGCTATTAACAGTGATTCCTTTGCTTTCAGGAAGCCGTAAATTGAAGTAACCCTCAGTATGGAAAAAATAAAATTTAATCAGCAGAATTCCACAATGGCGGCTTTCGAAAGGTCAAAAAGCAATGGGAGAAATATTTTACTGTAGATTGTGACAGTCTTCAAAATAGCAAATAAAAATTAAGTTTCTGTCTCGATTATTTTTAGCCAAAAACTTTACGATATTCCTATTCTTCAATCTACATCTTCCTAAAACAACTTGTGGGACGAAATTTATAAGACGATTAATGAATTCGTTCATTTCTGAAGAAAAAAACCCTTGAAAATTTGAAGCGCGTGTATTCAAAATGAATCGGGACACATTTTCTGTATTAATTGCAACTTAAAACATTAATCTAAATTTTACTAACAACTACTCGCTTTTCTAAAAATTGTACAAGGTGTCTGTTAAGAAATTCTAAGACCACCTAAGAAAATTAGCATATTACATGTCACATCAGAATCATCCACGATTTATTTGAAGAAGCCGCGTAGTAAAATAGTTATCTGAGAGCAAAGTGATTTTTTTTTATTTTACAGGGGGTACTGGTAAATCTGAAACAGAAATAGCTAGGTTAATGAAGCATTCTAAAATTGCTATTTATAATGCCTTAATTTGGAAAAATGATTCAAACAAAATGATCTGGAAGTAAAAAGATTTGACAACATGGGACAATCGCCAAATTTTTCGACAATCAGCTGAAAAATGCCTTTCGACTCGTAAAATTTCATAACGTTTTAGCAAAAAAAAAAAAAAAAACAAGTTTCACAGTTTGGAAGAGTGTTAAATCAAATACTAATACAAAATTTATAAAATTGAAGGAAACTCCGAAGTTGTTGAATCATCATCGAAAAGGGCTAAAAATGTCATGTCGCGGAACGAAGAGAGAAATAAATTCTTTTCTAAAGATAAGAAATTTAACTTGGATGGTCCGGACGGATACAAAAACTATAAGAATGGCTGAAGGAAGGAACAGAGAGAATGTTTTTGTTGACAAATGGGAGGAGGCCCAGTAAGGGTTTGGGAAGCTTTTAGTTGCGATGGTTTGTGCTATTTACAGCGAATTTTGGAACGTATGGACTCGGGACAATATCAAGTTATGCAAAATGATAATCTAATCTCGTTCGGGCCTTTGTTAGCTGGGATAACTGGATATTTCAATAGGATGATGCTTCTTGCCATACATCTAAATCCACCCAGGAATGGCTTAAAAAAGGAAAAGTGTTAATATGGCCAAATTAAATTAAGTCTTGGAATTCCGTGAAAACTTTTGGAGTACATCATGTCGCAAAATTTGTGCTAGTAATAATCAGTTTTCATCAGCCCATGAACTGGAAATAGCCATGGTGAAAGAATGACACAGTATTTGTCAAATTAAATTTAAAAATCTGGTTATTTCAATAAAAAGTGAATGAGATTATAAGGAAAAATGGAGGATTAAAAACGAAAAATAATGAGATTATATTAAACAAGTGGTCTAATAACTAGCAATTATTATTTTTTTATTTCTAATATTTTTTAATTATCCAACTAAAGGGCTATTGTTTTAGTTGAATAACTTTTGGCGTACTAGATGACTTCAATTTTTTATCGATTGCTTCAATTTTATTTACATTTAGTTTGAATATATTCAATTTATTAATTTATCGTTTACTTTAATTTTAATAACATTTAGCTTAAATGTATTCGATTTAATAATTTATCGTTTCCGTTAATTTTAATATCGGAAAAGTTTATTTATTGTCCATTTCTCGATATTTCATCGTTTACTTCAATTCTTATGTTTAATTGAGTAATTTAATAATAATTATGAAAAAGGCGCACCTTGGGTGGCTAAATCTGTTCTTTCCAAAACTTTGCATAAAACTTTTATATTTTGTAATTTTTATTACATTATCCAAATTTATTGAAACTTAATAATAAATGCATGTTGTAATATATTTCATTATTTAAATTTATATTTAGTTCCTTTATGTCTTATAATTTTCAAAATTAAAATGTATTTTTAATTTCATAACAGTTTCTCACAGTTGTAATGTACAACCTTATGTACACAAGAATCAATTAATATTCATAAAAAAATTCTTATCCATATATGTTTCGGTTATTTCTTTGGGATAATAAAAACTTTACAATACTTACGTAAGTAACAAGTTAAAATATCATTAAAAGCTTTTCATTTTAAATTTAATGGATTATAATTATTGAATTACAAATAGGTTACTATTAAAATCCTATTAAAGGTAATTTTGCGCATGT
>BMAW01062259.1:0-12141 GCA_019974015.1 Nephila pilipes
TAGTAATAAGTAGAAGGAAAATAGTAATAAGTAGAAGGAAAATAGTAAAGATGGGAGAATTCAAGTCGAAATTCCATAGGATTAACATTAAGCTAATGAAATCAAAATGGTGGGTAGACGGGAGCCTTAAGATATATTTACATTACAAAGATATGTTTAATTTCATATTTTATTGCCTGCTTTTATTTCAATAGCCGAGCAGAATAATATTGTTTACTTTAATAATGTATCGTTTGCTCTTATTTTAATATTCAGTTTAATAGTTTATTTTTATAAAAGAATCGTTCGTTTGTATTATTTTGGTAGTTAACATTGGCAACGCTTTTGTACATTTACGTGTTTTGCTCGTGATAATAAAAATGCAAAAGGAATTGGAAAAAGGTTTTTTTTTTTTTTTTTTTGATAGTAATTGCTTCTATGAAGTCCCGAGCTCGGAAGTACGGTTACTTTATTCTAATCAATAATCATTTTGAATAATTCTACTTCTTCGAGAATTTAAGGATCCCGTCTAGCCGTCATTTTGATTTCGTGGATGTAATGTTAAATCCCATGGAATTTCTACTTTAATTCTCAAATCTTTACTAATTGATCTATTTGAATGCAATAAAGTGCATCTGAAAGAGCAACAAGTAATGAATGCTTCTGTGGAATTACTTTTCCCCTACGATTTTTTAAAGCATTTAAAGATATTTTTAAAGATTGGAAAATTCGTACACGAATTATTTAAAATAGGGGTACAAATATTTTTAAGAATTGGAGGGGAAAAATAATTTCACAGAAGCATTCTTCATTTTTTTGCTCTTTCAAATGCACTTTATTGCATTCAAATAGATCAAATAGTAAAGATATCAGAATTAAAGTCAGAATTCCATAGGATTAATATTAAGCTAACGAAATCAAAATGGAGGGTAGACGGGAGCATTAACAGAAAAAAAGAAGAGAAAATGTTAGCAAATGTTTAAATGAAATTTGCGAAGCCAATTTCGATTTTCGTTGTTGTACACATTATCACTCATATTTCTGATATTGACAGTAGCATATTAAAACAATAAAATATCAAATCTTCCTCTTTTTAGATAATATACTTTGGTTTCTAAAATAATATTAAATACTATCAGTATCCAATATACATCTTATTGAATGATCTTCTGCAGCATTTGAGACAATTGCTTCAATAGTGAAACAAAAAACAAATTAGAATCCCGAAAGAGAATGTTAGGGGTAGGGGGTTAACCAAGAGTTTTGGGCGAAAGAATGTCAGTAGCTCACAGTACTGTTCACAGAGAAAATCGAAAGAAGATCCCGTTAGATGACGTTATTGCAGAGAAGGCGAGAAAACGTTTCGATGCCCAATTAAAACGACGAAAAGTGATTGAATTACATCCCACTATCTACTGTATTGTCAATGCGTACATCCGCATTGAAGAACACAGATTAAACCACTCAATCAAACTGTTCTTTGTCGGCTGACATCCCTTTCTGCAGGGGAATGCTGTTGACAATTATCCTCTCGGACGTGTCGTTCGGAGATGAAAGAACATTCGGATGACCCTCGGTCATCCATCAAATCACCTTAATCACCAGGCAGAGGAGAATTGAGAAACTGGGTGATAGCTTCAGTGAATAGTTCGACGAAGGCATAAAGTAATGGCTTAAAGTATATTTTATAAGTGCATTAGAAACTGAACGATATATCTATATTGAAGAAAGCATCGTTTTTTTTTTTTATTATTTATTTTGTTTTTGAATATCGATAAAAGACAATAAAGAATAAAAAAATAAATAAATAAATTAAAAAGTTCTATGCCAAGTTTTGCAAACAATAGGTTTAGCCTCCCAAGGTGCGCTTTTTCTCCTAATTATTATTAAATTACTCAATTAAATACAAAAATAAAAGTAAGCGATGAAATTTCGAGAAATGGGCAGTAGTAAACTTTTCCGATATTTAAAGTACAGCAAACGATAAGTTATTAAATTGAATATATTGTATTGTATTGCAGACTATTAATAAAGATGACTTGTTTTCAGGACATCACATTTATTAGCGCACATCTTTTCAAAAATAAATCATATACACAATTTCCACTAGCACAATTTTTCAACCTTCGTTTTTACATCTTGGAAACAAACTAAATTCTACTTTTATGTTCATTGCCAGTAAATTTTCTAAAAACAAAAATATGATCTGGTGTTGCCAATAGCATAATTTTATTTCTTTGTAACAACTTTAAACATTTAAAAAAAATATAGCTTAATAAAGAATATTGAAAAAAAAAGTACCACTTTAAGTTTAAATCATTTGCTTTTAAAAGTTGAATATATCACAATATTTAAGCTCAATGTAGTTAAAATAAAAGCAAACGATAAATTATTGAAAAATGATCCACCTAAAACAATAATATTAGGTGGCTAATAATAATAAATCAATATTAAAATAATTTGACCCCAAAACATTCTTAGGAGGAAAAAAAAAAAAAAAAAAACTTTTTTAAAATTTTTTTTGCAAAAAAAAAAAAAAAAAAAAAGTCTACCTCAAAGCTTAAAATTCTGAATAATGTTATTTTTTTTTTTTCAGTCGTATCTTGATTCCAGTTTACACATGATTTAAGGACATAAATCGACAAGTAAATAAAATACTTAATTTTT
Organism: Nephila pilipes; assembly: GCA_019974015.1. NCBI lineage: Eukaryota > Metazoa > Arthropoda > Arachnida > Araneae > Nephilidae > Nephila > Nephila pilipes. Next base: position 2,647 of record BMAW01062259.1, read on the forward strand.
ATATTTGTTTCATTTCAATCCAATAACAAACTGGGGGAGGGGGAATTCATGACGACATTTTTTTGAAACTTGAGCTCATTAGTGGCGAAAGCAGGTATTAGACATATATTGCATATATTTTATTTCAATCCAATAAAGAATTCAGGTGAAATTTATTATGAAGTAATTTTGAAAATAAAGTTCGTTACTGGTGAAAGCAGACATCAAAAATATACGCAAAAGCAAGATAAATTTTTGAAAAGTGGTCAGGTACGACATTTATAAGGTATAGAAAACAATAACCCCTTGGATGGCTAAAAAATGTTCGGAAGAAATTCCGAGGTTTGTAAACCACTCAAGTACCTAATTTTATCATATTAATATGTGTTTATATATAACAATTTTCGCTGCACCTTTTCCCCTTCAACAATGTTATTTATATTCATAGTACTGTTATTTAATATTTTTAAGTAAAATTGTTGTAGTTATGAAATGTAATTTCTCAGGTAATTAGTTGATGCTGAATGAAACAGCATTTTTGTCCCAAAGATCAGTCTCAAACAAATACCTAATTATGTTATGTGAAAGAAAACATTTACTATTGATGCGTGTCCGCAAAAATTATAACTGCTTTTAGACTGAAAGAAGGAGAGAAAAACTTTTCATTAATTTTTTTTTTAGTTTAATGTTTTAATTATTTATTACTTGCGGAGATAAATTGTTCTTTTTTTAATATGTGCTAACATGCTTTTGTTTTGAGAAAAGGGAGTCGGCAAAAATGCATGGGCATAAAATAAGATATACATGGTGTTGGGTATGTGATTGACATTATAATCCATTATGATTATAACAATTACATTTAGCATCTTTAAGGTATATCTATATTGCTGAGACATATTTAATTAACTATTTCATCGTCTGCTTTTATTTTAATATCCGAACAGAATATTAATGTCTACTTTAATTAATTATCGTTTGCTCTTATTTTTAAATGTTTAATGTTATAAATGATTTTTATTTCCTTTGCATTATTTTCTTTTGAAAATAGACATATATTATCAATTAGAAGAATTATTTTTTTTACTTTACAGTTATTTCTTTTACGGAACCTGGGACTCAGAAGTACGCTTACTTTCCACTAGTTAGTATTACTTTTGAATAATTCTACATTTTTGAGAACTTTACAAAAAAATGTTTGTAAATGGAAAAAGGAAATTAACAAAGTAATTAAAATTTTTTTTAAACATGTGTCAAAATATTGTTGTTTTGAGAAAATGGCTTAAAAAATAAACGAGATGATATATGGTGGTGTTATGTTCAAAATATTTACATTATAATACACTATGGCGGTAATATTTACATTTAGTTTGCTCCCTATCTACTCCAGAGGTTTCAGTTCGAAGTGTTTGATCAGCAAAATGATGATGTGCTAAAAATGATGTTGAAAGAAATGGATCAAACCCAATTCTATATGTCACTAAATACCAACCTGATCCACATTAAATCTGTGGAGGTTCTAAGTCCTCCCATTGACGTGGTGGGAAGTTTGGAGAGGGGGGGGTGACAGTTTAGATGTTATCCTCGTCACTTGACTGAGGTTCAAAACTGTGTGGTCTGTTATCAATTGCCCTCGTGTTGTTTCGAAGTGCGATTTAATAAACAATCTATATAAAGGATATTTTCAATAATTAAGTACGTAATACATATCATTATTTACAGATGACCATTTGTCCAACCAACTCTACTGTTAGAAAGAATTTATTTCAAACTCCAGTATGATAAACTGTTATCTCAGAAAAAAAGTTACATTCATTGTATGAGTACAAAATTTAACCAATTCGATATAATACTTATATTTATAAATATAAATATTTTATCTATTTTTAGTCAGCACAGGTGTATAAAAATGTTACGTAAAAATATCACTACCTAATATAAAAATTAAAAATAAACATTCTTTTCTCTGTGAGTAGTGTTGCCCATGTAAATATTTTCGAATCACCTGCATGATCGGATCCTTTTTAAAAGAAGATTTACCGATCCCTGTTTTAAATGATTAACCTCAAGAAGCTTATAAATGGATATATTTTTTTATTACAAAAATGTTTGAACTCGCACCAAAAAATGCCTATTTACTCTACGTAAGAAAAAAAAATTCAAATTCATACTTGCATTTGTTTAGTAAAGAGCCCATAATTCGAAACATTAATAAGTTAAGACATTCAGTTTATCTTTATTATTATTATATGGATATAGCTCTGGTAGTGAAGATCATACATTTATAACTCACTTTTATAGAATGAAGAAACCTTCGAAGAACTCTCAATAAAATCGCATTGAAAGTTCTGTACTTTATGCTTCTAAAATGACTTAACGGAACCAGATTGACTAGGAAACGAAACCACGAAGATAAAATTTGAAAGAATGAAAAGAATTTGCTGATAAACAAAATTGCGAGGCAGTCCGGTAAATTCAATAGCCTTTGAGTGAATTCGAAAAATTAAAGTCAGTTTCATAGTGTTGGAGACCACCAAGCCAAAAATAGGGAGAGCAGTTAGTTTAATCACACGTTTATTTACAGTCTCTACGCACCAATCACACATAAACAAATATTTATACTATTTACAAACTATACAAGGCTTCCAAATAGCCCATATTTTAATTTAAACCGCTTTTGCAGTCAGGAGAAATTACATCTAATACAAGAAAAAACCCGCCTTACGCGGTCAAGATCCAAGAGCACTCTGAAAATATTACCCATGAACCCGTGCGCTCTCACTTAGACAAGGCGCCTCCTGGCGGGATCAGAGTAGTTTATTTCCAACACATAGGTTATTGTGAATGCGATTAGCATTAGTGAAGATATAAATAGTTCCAATAATCGGATTATTGATAGGTTGAATGGGTTACAGAACCCTTAAGTCTCTTTCTAGTATCGCTTAGCTGTGAATGGCACTTGCACAAACCTTTTATTTTAAGGGGACTTAGTACCTTTGCACCTTCAAAAGTTCGATTTTTCAAATTTGATTTTAAAAAATAGTACTAAATGTTAGGAGCCTTTTAAAACAAATCGCGTCAAAATCCGACAATTATTACGTCCTGTGCAACAAAAAATGTAAATGTCTAAAGTGGCTTGTTCTATGTAATGCAACGTAAACAAACCTCTTTTTCTCAGTTTGCTATTTTCCCACTTTCCCACAGGATTAAAAGAAATCTTTTGCATGCAGAGCTTTAAAATTTTACATGAGTGTTGTACTTGTAAATCTTTATTCTGTGAACCTCAATTTTGTTAATAGGATGATTAGATTTTATTTTATAACATGATACATGAAAAAAAAGTTACTAAATACAAACTTGATAAATTTTTTAATTTTTCAATTTTTTTAATGTAAGGTAAATTTAAAATTTGAGGTTTACAGAATAAGGTCATTATTTAGCTTTAATTTGGTATAAGAATTATGGTTCTACTGTACATCTTTCAAAAGTTATCTTGTGGGTAACGTAAGATAAGCTAATTTATTTTTCAAATTTTTGTACGCATATTTCATGTTGTATAAGAAAATATATTAATTTAGCAAAACTTGACCCAATATTTTAAACTATGTACTTTATTACACAAACTGGCAAAGTTTCAAACTGAAATGAGCAAAAATTGTTGTTTTATGAAGAATTGAAAAAAGTTTGTCAAAATGTTCTACTTTTGATTTCGTAAGGTACTAAGTCCCCTTAAAATCGAAAACTTGAACATGTTTTGGAAGATTGGTTTGTTTAATGTTATGATACCTAGGGAGTGCTATTTATATTTATTTATTATAATCAATTTAAAATACTAAAGTCTATGCTTACAAGATAAAGTGCTTGTCGCACGCTAGGAAAGTATTGCAAACGGCCTCGGACACAACTTCCTAATCGAACATTTGATAAATCTAAAGTCCCTTCTGTTCGGAAATTTTGGTAGAAGGAATTGGCCTCGCCTCTTTCTAAACCACGGAACATAATTCTAAATTTTTGTTGGATAGCTAAATGCAACAAAATTAGCTATTGGTCTCTAAGCACTTCAACCAGGGTAATAATTGACACCTGCAAAACTGGACATTTGAAGTTGAGGTGTTCTTGTTTCCCAGGAGAATCGGACTCTAAAAATTCGAAATTTATGGGTAACAAAAATGTTTATTGCTCTTTCACTCGAGTCTAGCTAACTCGTATGAGGACCTTGTCCCGATGTAATGAATTAGCTAAGTGTGGTCACCGCTCAAAAAACATCTTATGGAATAACGTTAATGGAAAAATTAAACACATTATAAGAATAACATGTCTGTTAAAGGAAAAATTAAACATATTACGGAAAATAACATATCACTAAGGGAAAAACTAGACATATTATAGAAGAAAAAAAAATATCGCTGATGGAAAAATTAAACATATTATTTATTAAAACATATTATTAAAATTTTTTAAACATATTATTAAAAAAAAACGTTTTTAAATACTAAGAAATTAAGCTAAGAACAGTAAAATTAAAGAATTAAAGATATTGAGAATTGATTTTGTAAAGATAACAAAAATAAGAAATATAGCTATTGGCATGCTCGGGAAGCCGAACACTATTTTGTTCAATTGTGAACTTACTGTCCATTGTGGTAAAAAGCAGCTTTCTGAAAAAAGTGAAGTTAAAATTAAGATGGTAGAAGAACACCAAGGAATAAGCATTTGTGGACAGTATTTCTGTGGCAAGAATGGGGGAGGGGGTAACAATGTCAAAAAGGGCGTATGTGTAAATACCAAAAGCAAAACAAGAAAGAGGAAAACAAAATGAAAAATCCTGCAACTTGAAGCATCAATTTTTTTTAAAAAAAATGAAGAAATATCGAAATTGGAAAAGGAATTTAACCACGGAGATTTCAAAGGTAGTGACTTTTTTGTCGTTTTATAGGCAAAATTTAACTTTGAATGTTGGAATGTAAAAAGTGCTTGTGCATAAATAATTGATTTTTCATTATTTTCAAAACGTTTTTAAATAATTTTCTAAAGAATTTCTAAATTTTCAAACCACTGTGGACGAAATTATTTCCAACGTTCTAAGGTGCGTTAGTTACAAATCTATGAATTTTATTTTTCCTAAATTGTATTTTTAAGGGAGTTGAACTGCTACACCCCATACAGGGATAGCATAGTTATGACTGGGTAAAAAACCTGTTAATTTTTTGGTGAAAGAGGATACTTTATACATCTGAGCTAAAAGTATAATGTATTTTGCCACACAATTTTTCTATAAGATACTTAACGTTGAGTTTATAAGTGAATCTATATCTAGAGGCCAAGACAACAAGCCACCGAAACCAACTAATGTCATCCTCAAAAAAGGGATAGAAAGAACTTTGAAAGGAACTCTTCCTCCTAGAAGGGAGCTCTATAAACCAAATTTTATTAAAGAGGTTACTTATGATTCATCTATATTAATGGCAATTCTCCAGTGTTTTAACTATTCCTCAAGGACCAGAGAAGTTTTGCATAATTTTAATGTATTATTTATGTTAACATCCTGGACAAGAGCCATGGAGTCATCTGAAAAGTTCTGGACTTTATTTTCATTCATTTCTTGAATTCCATTAGTAACATATAAATAACGACCAATCAATCGATATGTAAAAAACTTATATATTAATATTTGAAATTTACTTAAATTTTTAACAAGAACTTTCAGGTTAAAATATTTTTCTTTAGATTAAATTCATCACAGATGAAAGCAGGCATGAGTGGTGACACAAATACGCCAATTTTTGAATTTGTATATTAAACTTAACACACATTTGAGAAAACTGTCGAAATTTTTTTTAGATGTATCACATTTTTTACATCCATTTTTTTCAAAGCACGCCTTTCTGACGGAAAAAAAATCTAAATTCTTAATTGAATTCAATGCAGTAAAATTGCACATTTTTGAAGGAATTGGGAAACAAAGACAAAACTGACAAAAGCGGAATTTTACTGGAATGAAGGAAAACGCCTTTTCTTTAGAAATAATGGCAACTGATTAAAACTTGTTTAGCTCGTGGGTCTCTAAATATTAGTGATTTTGTTAATGGTGGAAAATTTTTATTTGTTTATTTTTTTATTGATTCGGTAAAATACCGAGAATTTCAAACAACTTTAAAAGAGTAAGTCAGCATTTTATTATCTCCAATCATTATGTACGCAAATCTTACAATCGTATTTGAAGATTCAGTTAAAGTCGGGAATAGGGTGTTCCCTAAGCCAGAGGTCGGCAACCTATTGAAACGGAAGAGCCAAAAGTTACAATTTACAAAATTTCCCAGTTTTTAAAGAGCTGCTAAAATTTTTCGATTTAATATTATAGTATTTGTTTATATATATATTTGATTTAAAATAAACAGCTTTAAATACGGAATAATATTTATTCATATAAAAACACAAATATAGATAGCTACATCAATGGGAGCATTGGCTTTGCATGCCTTTTGAAAGTTTGATTAAATCTGGCTTATAACTTGTTGTTTTAAATTTCAAGCCCTACTTTAGATTATTATTTGTTAGTTGACTTCTAACTTTACTTTTTATTATTTTCATGCAAAAGAACGCTTGCTCACTCAAACATGTCAACCCGAAGATTGTCATCATTCAATATGCCAGGTTATTCACCTCACTGTAGCATTCTGGGAGACTATTCCATGCGCCGAATATGAGGGCATCAACTCGCGAAATATCTTTTAGATCTGTCCACTTGTGCTGTTCGATGTGCATGCATTTCTTGACCTACAATTCTTCCAACATGCTCTTGAGTTCTGTGAACTTTCCACTTCCCAAGTCTTTGGTTTTCAAATCCAGCAGTTGCATTAGAAGCGATCCAGCTTCAATTCCAAATGGTTCAATGTTGATCTCGTTTGTATTTGCATTGAGAGGTTTTACTATGAACGCGAGAGTACTTTTATTTGTTTCGAATTGCTCGAATCTCTCAGCGAATCCATCCTTCATGTGTTTTAAAGCTATGCTGAAATAATTCGTGTCGATAGTCGTATTAGTCTCATCGCGATATTGCTTCAGATTTTTAAAATGAAGTAATTTACTGCTCTCCATGTCTTCAACAAAAAGAAGTAATTTCTTTTCCAAACAAACTACTTCTTCAAGCAAGACGTAGGCTGGGTTGCCTTTTCCTTGCAGTTTTAGATTTAATTCATTTAGTTTCATTGTGGTATCTACCATGAAGTTGAATTTTTGCAGCCATTTGTCTTTTTCCAATTCGGGATGTTCAATGCTTTTTTCATAGAAGAATGTTTTTATTTCACTCAAGTATAAAGCAAAACGTTGCAATACGTTACCTCTAAAAAGTCATCGCACTTTATTGTGCAGAATTAGGTTAGAAAACTGGCTATCTATTTCTTCAAGGAATTCTTTAAACTGGCGATGGTAGAGTGCTTTTGCCAAGATGCTGTTAATACTCTTTATTGCCAAGTTCATAACCTCAACTATTTCGGCCGGAAATGTTTGGGTTCAAAGCGCTTCTTGATGAATTATGTTGTGAAACTTCAGAATTTCGTGGTTTATTTTTTTCTGAAGAACTGATGTTACCCCTATATGTATTCCTGTTATACTTCTGGCTCCACCAGTTGCCTATAACGATTCTATTTATATTGATTCCATTGTCTTCCAGGCATTTTTGCGCAGCATTTGCTATATCTTTTCCACGAGTTTGCTCTGAGAATGATAGCAATCCTCGCAATTCTTCTTTTGGACCTAGGGACGACATATACTTGACGAAAAGGGTAACTTCTGCCGTGTCTTTTACGTCGCAAGACTCATCTATAGCAAGTGATAGGGCAGAAGCCAGTTGAATGTCTTCCACTTGCACATGTGTTATATTTGAAGACATTTTAGCAATTCTATATTGTACTGCTTTAGTAGATAATGGCAAATCTTTCATTTTTTTTTCATGATTTCTGCTTTGTTTTTAAAATCACGAAACAGTTCTTCAGATGCACGTATAAAACAATCTTTGACATACTCACCATCTGTGAATGCTTTTCCTCTTTCTGCAATTTCTAATAATACTGCAAAGCTTTCCAGATTTACATTATTGGAAGATTGCGCCCAGTTAATTAGTATAGAACTTGACTGTTGTTGATTTTTTTTAGCTCTTCAACAGCTTTTTTTTCATGCGTCACCGGTTGGATATTTACCAGCAAACTGGGTATGTTTTGTAGCGAAGTGTCTCTCCAAATTTGACTTCTTATCGTGTGCGAGTTTTTCGAGGCAAATGAGACAAGTCGGAAGGCCATCTGTGTTGCATATGAATGGAAACGACTCCATCCAATCCTGATTGAATTCTTGGTTTCCTTCTTCAGTTCTCTTTTTTTTACCTGATGCCATGCTGGCAACGGAGCTGAAAAATAATTTTTTAAAATTTTACTTAGCTATCTAAAACGGAAGCAATTTATTTACCATTATTACTTCGTTAACACGATTCTCAGATATGTAATCCAATTCTGTTACTGATTTTATTATATTATACGCGTAATATCTTTGAGAAGATAATTCGCTTCTAAATCGTATTCTTCTCGGAACAACAAGCGAATTGAGACGCAAAAACCGCAAACGATTAAATTTACACGCATACAATGTAACGTCGAGCGCACTCCGAGGATGATTGACTGACAACAAACGTTTGGGTGAGACGGAAATGGAATGCAATTGGCTGAAAGATAAACATGGTCACGGAGTCTCATCTCTAAGAGCAAAACTATAGTTCAAATTTATCTCATTACGGTCATGTTAAGCGTAGCAATTTGTAATTAACAATTATGAAAATAGAAGCTATTGAGAAATTAGGTACTTAAAAATATTTTTTCTTATTTTTTTTGAGGGTTTTGATAGTAAATTATTAATTTTTTCGTATGGAACTGGAGAGCCGCAACTTTACATCAAAAGAGCCGCAGGTTGCTGACCCCTGCCCTTGGCGATTGGCGACGAAACTTGGCGACTTCGTAGATAGGTCGCCAAACGTACGTGAATTAAGCATTGAGTACGCTTAGAGTTATCATAACCTAAATCGCAAATTATCGCTCCCAAAAGTCACCAATTGCCTAGGGGACACCCTATTCCCGACTTTAATCGAAAATTCTTGTTACAAATATGTCTTTTCACGGTTATAATCAGGTTATTAATTTTTGGCAAAAATTTTCTTTAAGAAGCAACGTCGAAGTTGTTTGTGTGACAAATGCATCAGAACTGAAAATTTTTTCTAGCTATTATATATACTCTATTCAGACTTTAGAACGAGGTACACATGCCAAATTAGAGACAATCGCTCTCTTTCCTACAATATCTAATCTATCACTCGTTAATCTGACATTACCTTAACGTGTTAATAAATCTCATCTAGAACATATTGTAAATAATATAGTATTCAGTAAAAAGTTGATTATATCAATAATTAAAATAATTGACCCTAGTTTTATGAAAAAGGTATACTTAAAATATCCAACTTGATATTGTCTGTAA
>BMAW01062260.1:0-12591 GCA_019974015.1 Nephila pilipes
GCTTTCTCTAAAAGAAATAATTTAAAAATGCACTTGCGTATTCATACCATTGAATAGCCTTGTGTAAATTCTGCATTAATGTTTTCTATAAAAGTGAGCACTAACAAGCTTTTTTGCATATCCCAACAAACGAAAAGTCTTATATTTGCTAATTCTGCAACCAGGACTACTCTAAAAATGGGCACTTAAAACATATTTGCATGTTCATTCAAAAAAAAAAAAAAAAGACTTATGTTTGAAATATGTAACAAGACATTCCTTTAAGATGATACGTGAAGAAAAGAATTGTGTATCCATGTCATCAGAAAGCCTTACATTTGTGAGTTTTGTAACAAGGATTATATTATTAGACGTAATTATAGGAGACAATTGCTTATTCATTATGAATAGACGCATGCAAATAAAATTAAAAGCAGTACCTTGTTTTGTTTCCATTTTACAGAAATAGTCAAATTAATGGATACAGTCTTTTTTCTTTTATTGCTGAGTATTACAATTTTGTTTTTGTTGTAAGTTTTCTGAGACGAAGGAACTATTTTTTTGTATATTGGTTACCGATTTATGACAAAAATTTCTTTTTAATTTAAGCTTTCTCAAGCATTTGAGTTTGTACGAATTTTTGTAACTTCTGATGTATTTTTGAATAAAACTCAAGTATGGAGAAAAAATGTATGTTTTCTTTTACGGTTGTTATGTAGAATAATTTTAAATTCTGAAGTTCAGTCTCATTTACACTATTATGGGAAAATTAATTTTAGCAAAACTTTTCCTATTTTTTATATTATTTGTATAGGAAAATAGTGTTTCTAAAATTTAAAAAGTAATTCTTTAAGAGTTTAAATTATACCATTAACCTTTTTATATGGGAAGAAGCTGTATTAAGGTACTTTTTACACAAAATAAGCTATTTACCTTCATTGTCAGAGTGAAAACATACTATGAGAAAAGTCAGAATTCTTATCTATTACTGGTACATTTACTGATTTTTGAGTTTGAATAAATATAAAGATGTTAAGCCTTTGCAATATTTTTCTTAAATGTCATTTTTAATTTGACGATAATTGTCGAAATACATCAGGAAACGAAAACAAAAATGTAATTTATGCAAATTTTTTAAACTGTTTTCATGAACTATTTACTCGCATTAGTATGAAAAAATAATTCATGTAACCATTAATCGGCTCTTATTCAGCGCTTGAAACATTAATTTTAAATTTTTTAGAAGAAAATGTCTGCAGCTGTATTGCTTATTTTCATTTATCTAGTACCATTTACTCGTTTATATATATAATCTTAAATTTGGAGAATGTATATTCTAAGCATTTGCTAAAATCTATGAAATTATAATAAGGTCTCTTGAAATAATTCTTCTGCATTATTAAACTACAAATTCTGTACTCGTTTTAAATAGAACCAGAAGGAAGAAAAAAAATCATGAAATACTTGTTTAAAGAGATATTCGGCGATTTATATGTATAGAATTACGTAAATATGCTTTTATGTGAAACAGTATTACAAAAATTTATATGCATACGTAATTTTTTTTACATATTTTTGCTCGTAAGCGTAACCAATTAATTGACTGGAGATGTATTTTTGAATAAATTCAACTCTTAAGATCTCCAAACAGTGAACTAAATAAACATACCACCTGGAATAGAGGTATAAATAATACAGCTGACAATAGAATATTTAAATTTACTCAAATTCACGGATTCGATTTAATTGTACCAAATGAACCAACCAGACTGCCTCAAAGGAACTAAGAAAGACCTTCTACCATCGACTTTGGAATTACCAAGGGACTTGCAAATACTACTGTTAATATAATCAACGATCTCTCTAGCGATCACCATCCGCTCCTATTTAATCTTGATATCGACAACTTCACTCAACCAAAAAATAGCTCTTATCAATTCGTCAACTGGGAAAAATTCCAAAATATTCTGCACAATACCATAGAAGGAAACCCAATTATTAATAATATTGATTTAGAAAATCCATCTAATAATTTCTTCAAAATACTACAAAATACGATCTACCAATCAATTGTCTCCAAAATCATCCCTTACACACCCATCCCATTACCAGCACCAATAAGAGAGCTCCTTCAAACCAAAAATCGTCTTAGGAAAAGATGGCAGGATACGAGATATCCAAATATTAAAAAAGACCTAAATAAACTCCAAAGAACCATCAGATCCTTTCTTGGCAATCTGAAAAAAGAAATTCTTAACAATGAAATCGAAACCGACACAATAGAAGATAACTCTCTTTATAAAATAGTCAATAAATTTAAGAAATAAATTCCTACCCCCATACCTCTCCTCATAACTATCGAGGATTTGTTTATGATACAAAGGCTAAAGCAAATCTTTTCGTAGACTTCTTTGAAGACTCATTTTAAGAGAACGTTACACCATACTCTGACGATCATATTGAATTCGTTGAAAGAAATGTCAGAAGATACTTCAATAACAGAAATCACATTCCTACTCCACCTCTAACGTCCCCTAAGAAGTGTGCGATCTCATCTTACAAACATATTGTAAAAAGCCTTAAAAATATCGTTCTCAAATCCCTTCCATTAAACGCTGTTTCTCATCTCCCAAAAATATATAATAAATGCCTACACTTTAAGCACTTCCCATCTTCCTGGAAAAATGCAATCATCACCGTCCTCCCAAAACCTGGTAAAGACAATAGCCTTCCCTAAAATTATCGACCAATTAGCCTCCTACTAACAGTTACAAAAATTTTCGAAAAAATTCTACTCAAACGCTTAAAAGAACATGCAGACCTGAACCATATTATCCCGCCGGAGCAGCATGGATTCAGAGAAAAAACTTCTACTCAACACCAACTCCTTCGGGTGACAGACAAGATCATTACTGGATATCATAACAACCTCATAACTATAGGACTCTTCTTGGATGTACAAAAAGCATTCGACCAAGTGTGGCACGACGGTCTTATCTACAATATGATCCAATATAAATTCCCAGACTACCTCATACATCTCACCAAAAGTTTTCTCCAAGACCGTACCTTTCAAATTACAATCCAACACCAGATATCAAGAAAAGGAACCATCACAGCTTGCTGCCCCCAGGACGTAATTTTATCGCCCTTTTACTATGCTCTCTTCACGAGTGACTTCCCCACCGCGCCAACAATAGACCTCTGCCTCTTCGCCTATGACACGGCACTTCTCTCACAACACTGGACCCAAGAACTTGCCGCCCAAAACCTACAAAAATATCTAAGAAAACTCCAACGTTGGCTAACTAACTGGAGAATTGCTATTAATACTGAAAAATCGGCGGCAGTAATATTTCAGAAAGGAAATTCAAGACGTGTAAACCTAAATAATCTCCAACTATTCAGAAATAATACCCCTTGGTCAAAAGAAACTACCTACTTAGGAGTTACACTGGACAAGAATCTACGATACAATAGCCACATTAACTCTACCTGCAAGAAATTAAAAAAAAACTCCTAAACTTCATCCCCCTACTTAGAAAAAATTCTAAACTGTCACTGAAGAATAAAAGACTAATCTACCTTCAATATTTACAACCGCTACTAACATACGGCTGCGCAATCTGGGGCACAACCACTCAAAGGAACATCGAACATCTACAACTACTCCAAAATAGAGCGCTCAGGCTCATTACCAATTCTCCTATATTCATCCCAAGTAGAGTCCTACACGACGAACTACAAATTGAATCAATTCCCAAGTAATAAGAAAACTATCCACGTCATTTTACAGTATTATTAATTCACATCCCAACCCTACTATTAATCACCTATCAAGACAGATTGACATCAATAGCCATAGAAGATATCCAGCAGCTAACACCTTTCCTTTTTTTAATTCAAGAATTACTACTTCTCCTGGACAACAACAGATGGCCTATTAAAACCACTCTCTGATTCGCTGGCCGGCGAGCTCCCGATCCTCCAAGCCGGAGCCATCCAAGCCGTAACCACACCCCACTGCTACCCGCTCTCTCCCTCGCAAGATGCAGAGAGAACATTCTACTGGCCGGCGAGCATCCGAAAGGGCCACACGCCGTAACCTATTTCACGGGCCAGCCGGATTTCGTAAGGAAACCACTACAAGCCGTTTCCCCCCTTCACTCTTGCCTCCACGGCAATTCACTCCATTACTTGGCCGGCGAGTATTCGATAAGCTTCGGCGAATCGAATACATCAAAGCCGTATCCATATTCACTTCTTCTAAATCTCAACAGATGGCGCCAAATGATCTCGGCTCGGTACACTACTCTATGTATTAAGACGCTCCCTTCCACTTCACACTGGCCGGTGAGCAACCGAGAGGTATCAGCCTATGGATAGCTATTACACACCGTTACCAACTCTCACTTCATTACTCTGACTACTTCCTCTTTTTTCTAGCCGGATACCCCCGACACCCTGCGTGTCTTTCCCCTCAGTTCATTCATACGGAGAAAAATACCTCCCCCTGGGAGGTTGGTACTCTATTTAAAAAGTCAAACCCGAATATATGTGATGGGAGTTTTTCAGAAAAAAGGGACCTAACCAACGGATCCGCATTCGAGTTACTGCTTCGCTATGGTGAAGATGTCTGGCTTTGTCTCCTCTCTCGATTGTTCTCTCCTCTTCTTGGACTTATTATTTCTTACCGCGAGCTGACTTTAAGCAGCGGATTATCTTTTACTATAACCAAAAGGGGAAAAAATTTCTTTATCACCCAAATAACTTTTTACTCACTTTTTCCAACTTCACTATTTTTTCTTACCCTTGATGGGGAAAGAAATTGCAATCATATTAGGATTACCAGTGTGACAGATGCAATGGATTTCACCAACACCTTCACCACTACTGATTCTTTTACTCCCATGTTGCCTAAAGAGGCAAGTGCTAGTCTGGGCTCTTTAACTCTTTTAAGTGCAGATCAATGCAACTATTTAATCTCATTAATTATTCCTAATAGTTATAACCTCCTTTCTGAATCCATTTCCAATATTTTAAACGCTCCTGGATCCGAAGAAAACCTCCCTCTAATTAGACATGAAAATCTTCTAAACCTCGAACACACCCTTTACAGAGCAAACATACAAAATAAATTCAATGAGGCTAACGCAACTATAAGCAAATCATCTCCAGAAGCTGAACACGTTCAAACACTAAAACAATCACTAACTAACGACATCGAACAATTAAAAGAATCAATACGTAAAGAAATCCTTGATTCTCTAAAAAATAATCCCAATGAAGATGACTTTGTGACAGTTAACCGACGCAAAAAAATTAAATCCAAAGACTTCACTCAACACTACAACTTCAAAATCACCAATAATACACCTGATAATACCCCTACGACATCCATGCCACTAGCCAATGAATTTCAAAATCTTGAAATTGAGGAAAACATGGAACAACAAACTCCCAACAACCCTAAAATCCCACCAATTGTTCTTACCAAAATTAAAAACCCAAACGAAATCATAAAAAAAAAATCAATTCAGTTACCGGAGAAAAAACAGTTGGTCAAATTAATGGCACCAAACTTAAACTCTTTCCCACTACCATAGACTCTCACCGAACCATCCAGAAACACATTGCCGATAACAACATTGAAGCCCACACTTATGAACTCTCTGGTTAAAAACTCGCCAAGTTTGTGATCCGTAGGCTCCCAGTTGACACAGACCCTAAAATAATCGTTAATGAACTTCAAAACTATGGCTGGCAAGTCGAAGCCTGCCACTTTATGAAATCAAGGAAAACTAACCTCGCCATGCCTCTCTTCCTTATCCAGGTACCAAAAAACCCCAAAAACGCAGAGAGTTTTTCAATTGACCACCTTGGCTACCTAAAAATCGTCATTGAACCACTCAAAAAAAGAGTAATCCCAAACCAGTGCCAATCCTTCTTTCACCATTCCAAATTCTGCACCAGAACACCCAGATGCCTTAAATGGGCTGAAAATCATTTATCCAATCAATGCCCGAAATCCAAAGATACACCCGCAACTTGCAGCAAATGCGGCCGCCCACACACCGCCAACTTCACAGAATGTCCTAAAACCCCTCTGAATTTCAAACCTTCACCACCCCCTGCTGTTAATGCCTGGGAAAGGCGTGCAAAAAAAGCAGCCCAAGCATCCAATCAATCCACCACTCCTACTAATTCATCAAACCCATATGCAACCGCACCGCAATCTTAAACTACAATACCCGCCGCTGTTCCCATCACTGAAAACCCACCTGAAACCCCCAACTCCTTCACCTCAGACCTCAAAGAACTCCTCGATCTATTCAACCCTAAAAAACTCATTCTTTCTATGACTCTACTCGAAACTATTAGTAAAAATTTAGCAAAAAATTTTAAATTATTTTTGATGCAATACCTCAACTCTTGGAAATTTGGTCATAATTTTTAACGCGACAATAAATATCTCCCCATCACTCACAATAGCAAGCTGGAATTCCAACGGCATCAAACACAAAATAGAAGAATTAAAAAATTTTATTTTAGACCACAAACCAGACATTAGAGGCCTACAAGAAACCCACCTTTTTAAATGACGCGAAATCTTGCGAAGCATATTGTGAATATCTTGAGAAACTGATTTATAACTACACCAAACAAAACTCAGACGACCTAGACATGCAATTAGTAAATGAGACCCAACACATCATCATTCGATGTGCGCGCAAATCTAACAAGCTCCTTTCAGATGAGCTTATTTGAAGCAAATCCTTGAAAATGTTAGACAGAAACCTACATCCCCTCCTCCATCTCAGAGTAATAGTAACAGATAAACTAAAAAGAATAAGAGAAATTTGGCCTCACCCACAATGGAAAATTCTGAACCCAAAAATTCAAAACAAGTGACTAATTCAGATTTATCGGATACCGAATCCATGCACTCCGCCCCCTCTTCTTCCGAAGAAGAAAGCGAAATAGAAACAAATTCCACAAATACCTCCACTAAGCCTGAAACCACTCAAACTGAAGAAAATAATGATGGTGACACTGAAAATAACAATCGCTTCACTGTTGTTATCAGGGGAAAAAAAGAGTCCCTCCAATAGTTATCGATGAGAGCATGAATACTCCTGAGCTTCTGAAAGAACTAAGTGAAAAAAAAACCGGCAACAAGGTGCTAGGAAGATTCATAAACGGGAAGTTGAAAGTTTTATCTGAATCACCCAACGACCATAGAATCATTCAAAACTACATTTCGGTAAAAAAGCTTAAATCCCACACATTCGAAATGAAACACCAAAAAATGTTGAAAGTCGTAGTTCGCGGTTTACCTTCGGACTATGACACTAATGAGATAGCGAATTAAAGCATTTTGGATTACACTCTGATCATGTATCAGTTCTCAAAAGTAAAAGAGATAATACCAACATGCCACTTTTTCTTGTTGACTTAAAAAAATCTGAAGAAACTCAGGATATTTTTAACATTTCAAATATTGGTTATTTTAAAGTAAAAATAGAAGCTTTGAAGAAAAATACCATGCCTGCGCAGTGTTATCGCTGCCAGGAATTCTACCACCGCAGCCGGTTCTGCAACCGCACTCCTAAGTGCCTCAAATGTGCTGGCAGCCACATCACTCGAGATTGCACCAAAACGATGCAAATCCCTGCCAAGTGCGCTCTCTGCGGAGGTCTACACCCCGCCAACTTCTCCGGATGTGCTAAAAATCCATTAAACTACAAAGCCGCAAAACCACCAACCATAAATGTTTGGGAAGAACGGAAAAAAAATAATTTCAAACTAAAAACGCCCCCCAACCTCAAGCCATTCCTCAACACCTACCCAAAACAATAGCTCAATAGAGGCTCCTCTTGTAAATACGATGACCCAACAACTAAGTCAAATGGGCACCATGCTCCAAATCATTCAAAGCCAGCTGTTAACCGCTAAATAATGTCTATTGCACCAACCTGTAATAATCCTTTACTTCGCATCTATAGCTGGATTGCAAATGAACTAAAAAAGCACATAGATGAACTAAAAAATGCAATAGCTAAACACGACCCGGATATCATTGGTATCCAAGGAACGCATCTTCGGCCTTCTGATACTATTAAAATACCCAACTACTCCTGCCATAGAAGTGACCGTCTTACCCATAGGAGAGGCGGCACTGCTCTCTTTATTAAAAACTCAATTAAGCACTTCTCAATCATCATTAACACCCAAAAGTTTGAAAAATACCACCATTAAAATTTGCCTGCAAAATAACTCTTTCATCACGGCCTCCAGCATTTACAGACCTCCACACGGAACCATAAACACTATCGACTTAGATTCTATCCTCGTCCCAAACCATAAAGTTATAATATTTGGAGATTTCAACGTAAACAGCCCTGTTGGAACCCAGGAAGAGCAACTAGAAAAGGGACTGTTATCTGCAATTGGGCGGCGGCTTCATCATTGCTCCTGACCATCCAACACCTTTCCTGTTCAGAGGATCAAACTCCATCCTTGATTTTGCCATTGCGAAAACTCTCAGCCACTCTAACGTCACTAGCATAAATGAATTAAGTAGTGATCATAATCCCATCATCATCGATCTTCTTCTAAACAATATCCTCCCTCCTGATCTTAGAATTCATAAATCAATGAATTGGCTAAAATTCCAAGAAATTATACATCAAACCATGCCTAGAAATCCCTAGATTGAACACAATGAAATAGAAGACGCTATCAAGGACTTCAACTCCAAAATTATTTATGCAATCAACTGTTCAGACTCGTTATCACCCCTGCAAAAGGGAAGTAAACTTAATTAGACAAATACGCATTTTAATTAATGATCACAAAAATAGAAGCTGGAAAATCCTACTTGATAATCTCAGCCCCGAGGATAATTCTTTGTTTAACCTGAACAGAATTATCACTCGTAAAGCCTACAATTTTCCACCTCTCAGTGGCCCGAGTGGAATGGCTTACTCTGATTTTGAGAAAGCGGAAGCTTTCAAAGATACACTTGAAACTACATTCCAAGAAAACGCTTTTCCGTATTCGGACAAAAAAAAATAGAAGAATTGGAAAGAATGATCTCTGATTTCCTCGAAAATGGTCACACTCTATCCAACATCCCCCCTTGGCCACCCCAAACGAAATTAAACAAATAATCAGAAATCTTGTAAATAAGAAAGCTCCAGGTCCAGATACTATACCAAATATTGCTCTTAAATATCTTCCGGACAAAGCAATCACCAATCTGACGAAAATCATTAACATGGCAAATTACTTCCCTAAAAAATGGAAAGAAGCTACAATTGTTATGATCCCAAAATCAAACCAAGATCATAAATTCACTCAAAACTACCGGCCAATCAGTCTTCTAAGCTTCTCTGCAAAAATTTAGGAAAAAATCTTACTAAATAGAATCAAAATCCATAGCAACATTGAAAATTGCATCCCCCCCAGAACAGTGTGGATTTCGAGAGAGCCATTCTACTATCACCAATTAACCAGAGGGACCAACAATATTAATGAAGGCTTCAATCATAACCTATTTACTATTGGCATTTTCTTGGATATTAAAAGAGTATTCGACAGAATGTGGCACGATGGATTGATTTATAAAATGATCAACTTCAAATTTCCTTTCTATCTTATCAATATTATCAACGGTTTTCTCCACGATAGATCATTCAATGTAAAAATTAAAAATAGTTATTCAAATAATGCAACAATGGCTGCTGGCTGCGCTCAGGGGTCAATTTTAAGCCCTTTTTTATATAATCTCTTCACCTCTGACTTTCCACACCATGCCACTCTCAGTGTGTGTCTCTTCGCCGATGACTCTGCTGTGTTAGCTTGGGGGGCTAACTTAAAATGTTATACCATCAAAGCTCTCCAAAATTATCTCAACATCTTAGAACTTTGGTTAATGGACTGGAGGATAGCAATCAATGTCGATAAGACTCAAGCAATAATCTTCAAAAAGTATGGCACAATAAACCCCAACTTTAATCTAAATCTTTTTGATGAAGAGATAAACTGGGTCTCGGTAGTACGCTACCTTGGACTTCAGTTAGATTCCACACTCACATATAAGCAACATGTCAAATTCCTGACTGAAAAATTTTGGAATAAAATTTATTTATGTATTTCACTCATAGGCAGAAACTCTCCTCTCTCATTAAATAATAAAGTCCTATTCTAAAAACAGATCCTTCGCCCAATCATGACCTACGCCACCCCTGTTTGGGGTTCGACCGCACAAACTCGCTCGAAAAAGGTTCAAATAATGCAAAACAAAATTCTCAGAACATTGACTAATTCCCCCTGGTATATAAGAAACAATGTAATCCACAATGATCTTCAAATTGAACCAGTTGATTCATATATCACTAAGCTCTCTCGAAATCTCTTCACCTCCATTCTCAATCACAATAATCAAATTATTAAGGCTCAAATTCTTTTTACAAATCCACATTCCAAATTCAATTTCGCATATAAAACTACAAAAGGATTCCTCCCACTTAAGCCCCCATAACATTCTTCATTTTTCACAATTATTAGACCTTTATTATGCAAGATTTTGGTACATTTAACTTTGTTCAATATCCTCTAATCACACAGCGTTGATACTGCAAAGTGTCACTGGTACTCTTGATGTATTTGTTTTCCTTTGTTTTTTTTCAGTCCAATCGCCTTTGGGCGTCTTCTACATAGTTTTTTACAACACACTATATCCATCAATTTGAGCAAAAGCGATGGCTCGCTGACGCTCGTCAGTTTTCTTATGTCTGTTCTCTGTCTGTTCCACTACACTGTATCACACACCTCACTAAAATTTTCAATAAATGCCTCATACACTCCTATATCCCTGACCAATGGAAACACGCAGTAATCATCCTCTTCCCAAAACCAGGCCTTAACTACACCCTCCCAAACAACTACAACACTATTCTTCTTTCAGCCTTCTCAACACTATTTCTAAGACCTTCGAAAACGTTTTACTCTTTAGAATCTTGGATTTCACGCTGCAGAATAATATTTTGCCTGATGCCCAGTTCGGCTTCAGACATAAACACAGCACAGTGCATCAACTCCTTCGAGTGATCAACACCATCACAGAAGGGTATAATCATAAACAAATCACTTTAGAAATTTTTCTTGATATTCAAAAGGCCTTTGATCGTCTCTGGCACGATGGTCTTATTTCCAAATTAATCTCTTATAACCTCCCCCCTTCATTATTCTAATCATCAACTCATTCCTCAAAAATAGGTCATTTCAAGTTAAAATTAACACGGCTTTATCATTTACTGGTAAAATATCTGCAGACTGTCCTCAGGGCTCTATCCTCTCGCCCTCCCTCCACAAGTTTGATTTCCCACAAACTTCACAAGCTTATGCCTTTTCGCAGACGACGCTGCCATCCTCGTCCAATCCCATAACCCAAACACAACCCGCAAAAAACTCCAAATACACCTAAAAAATTGAAAAATGGCTCACCCTCTGGCGCATTGCAGTTAACACTTAAAAAACCAAAGCCCTAGTATTCCGTAAAGGCACAGCCACCCCCCTCCAAACAACTTAAGCATTTCGACAATAATATTGAATGGATCTGCGAGGTCAAGTACCTCGGTGTTACACTCGACACAAAATTAACCTTCAAACCACATATCTGCAATATCAAAGAAAAATGCTGGAAAAAATTTTATAACTGTCTACCATTAATAGGTCGCCGCTCATGCCTATCTCTTAAAAACAAAATCCTTATTTACAAACAAATTATTAGATCTATAATACTCTAGGCCTCCTCCGTTTGGGGTCACGCAGCTGAATCCCATATCAAACAACTACAAACTCTCCAAAATAAACTCCTACGTATCATAATTAATGCCCCATGGTTTGTTAGAAATTCCGTTATTCAAAAAGACCTCCACATCCTTCCTATCAAAAAACACATAGCTTATCTCGCTTGTCGATTTTTCAATACAATCCACTTTCATAATAATAATCTCATTCAAGCCCAAAAAATTTTCACCCATAACTGCGGCTTCCACCCCTTCCCCTATGAATCTGGTCAAAACTATTTCAACCTACAACCCCCCCTCCTTAATTTAATTTCACACCAACATTCAAATCACTCACATTCACTACATCAAACTGACCAAATTTTCTACCCCTCCATACCGACCAATAGCACCCTTCCAAACCATTCCCGCCAACCAATTGGAAACCAGCGTCTCGTCGCGCAAAGCCATCTTACACACACGAGTTTAAAATCTTTTCCCTCGCGTCCATTCATCTGATCCAGGACATTTTTATTTTATCTTCTTCCTTTTTCCACTCTCCTTAAACTTCCTTCATTTAATCTTTTTATTTTTATTCAATTTTTTATTTAATAAAAAAAAAATACAAAATACATTTAATGCTTCAGGTCCAGCTCTGCAGGACTCTGTTGCATCTGCAATACAAAAAAAAATTATAAATAAAACTTTTTGTATTATTTTTTTATTAAATAAAAAAAGCACTTTTTCTCTCTCTCATACAATTTTTTCATTCTGTTCTCCTTTTTATCCTTCCTCTATTCTTTTATTTTCAAACTAA
>BMAW01062266.1:0-34782 GCA_019974015.1 Nephila pilipes
AAGTTACGTATTGTCGGGAAGCCACAACACAGCACCTTGTGGGTTCCTGAAAGTATGTCTAACGTTTAAAACCTCAAAAGAACTGGTTCTAAAAAATGAATCAATTATTTAGCATCATTAGATATCCTACAAAGTTGATCAAAATTGCCTATTAGAGCATTGTTTCCAATAGTATTATAATTAAATATGCAAAAAAAAAATATCCAGCATTTAATCATTTTTTTAAACACGATTTATTTATACAGCATTTATGAATAGACTCTATTTTTTTACGAATTTACACATCAAATGTTTTCCAGATTGTTCCCACAATTGCAGAAATTCGATCTATTTGGCTCAATTTTATAAAAATTTGGATCTCTTCTTACTTTTTAACAAAATTGTATTAACAGAATTTTAGAAACATACTGGTTCAAATTTGTTCACTGAAACTTAAGTTGTTTCTTAGAAAAGATTTTCTTGCGATAAATATGTGTCATTGATACAAAGGTGTTACATTAAAAATGGGGGAAACTCAAACATGACCAAGACATTCTTTATTTTGATTATTCACCTAATTTTGAATGACGAACAATCATATAGAGTATTTCATAAACTAATCTGAAATCTTTACAAAATGACTAGAATGTCATAACAATGTAAGAAAAAACCTAATATAAAATCTATTATTTATTTTAGAAGATAATATCAGGCAACAAGTTTAATTTAAATATATTTAAGTACTGCACCAGCTCAATTTTATAAAAGGAAGACATAAAAATTAAGAAACAAATCCGTGATAAACATGGTGAAAAAACTTTATAAAGTATTATATAAAACTATAAAATTTTCTACATTTCAAATACACATGTATTTGTTTTATCCATCATAAAAGGAGAAACAGTTATATTTCTAATGAAATTATATAATGCAAATATACTTAATTCACATTTTGATTACACTCCAGAAAATGAAAGCATCATGGATTTTTTAATCTTTCTTTATTTATATGGGTAACCAAGAAAAGTATATTGCTAACTTTTAAAGTAAAGAATGGCTTCACAATACTTATTTTTTGAATCTAAATTAGACGAATTTTATCTACACATAAAAGAAATTTTAGCATTAATTTTTGCAAAGCTATTATTGTATTGATATGGTATATTTTAAAAACCAATGTAAAAATAAATTTTCGTATAAAGAATTCTAAAATCGTGTGAAGGATATATAAATGTACCACATACATATATTTTATTTAGAAACACTTATGCTTTTAAGCTATTGGAGTAGTCTACTTGCCATCAAAACAAAATCAGTACTAAACAAATTGCAAGAGAAACATTAACTCTTCATGCAAAAAGGTTTATTCTAATAAATACATTGGCAACTGAACAATGACTACCACAACAGAATATAGTAGTATGTTGAAAACAGTCTATAATTTTGTTAGAGAGACATATACAAAATTAAAACGGGTCTTTACTAATCAGCAGGATGTCAAAAACTTACGGAACAAAAAAAAGGATGGTCGTTTCACCTAGGTGTCTTGGTGGATAACATTAGTATGAACAGCTAAAATGAAGGCTAAAATACAAACACTTTAAATTCAAAATTGTAATAATACCTTTGAGCTCTTCACCAAAAATGGATTTGAGAAGGTGTGAACACTAACCTACGACTGAAACGCCTACGCAGCCTACATCAAAATGCTGATCCTTTCTCTGGGGCAAGGTAAATTTAAAAAAATCTCAAATAACATTCTAATAATTCCACACATATAGTATTACACATGTTTAGTCCAATGAGGTGCATACCAAAAGAGAATTTCAAAATAGTTTTAAACAAATTCAAAAACAGCTACTTATAAATTAGTTATAAACCTGAGAGAGAAAACATTAAAGAGTTTCTAAAAACTATTTATCAAATGTCCTATAAACCCTACATTAATTGTTAAAAAACAAAACATAAATGCTACCTTTGTTGCAAACTGTTAAACTTTTTTTTAAATGGTATCTAGATTTCAAAAGTATATTAATGATTTTTCAAATTTTCACTTTTATACAGATTTAATAGGCCAGCAGAATTATGAAATTTTGTAAGATCTTTTTTGGTAGTAACAAAGATGGTGAATATATTTTATTTTACTATGTATGGCCAATTTACTTGAATATTTATTAAATAACCACTTTAATAGCAAGGAAAATGAATTGACAATAATCTGAAAGTATGAACACAAACAACACAGATAGGAAGTTGACGAAAATAGATAATACATAAAACTAAAAAAAAAAAAATAAAAGAATAGAGTTTGATTAATTGGTTTATCAGATAAATAGGTATCCAAAAGAAACTATTGCAAAATAGTTTCAGTTGATTCAGCATTTGGGCTGCATAAAATTAAAAAAAAATATTTTCATATAGTTAGTTCTATCACAGATTTTTATATCAATTTGAAGTTATGATGAAAATGAAGGTGCGAGATTTAAATTGTATGTAAAAAATTATATCATTTTACAAAACACAGTAAATTGAACTGAATTTGAGTCATAGTGTTCCATTGTATTATCTTCATTTTTTTTTTTTTTCAATTCAAGTTGAATTGCATTGTAAGTGCCCAGTGTTTCAAAATTGCTTAAACAGCATTTTAGAAATGTAATGGAAGAGTACTGAATTCTAAATACTTCAATTTTTCACGATCTCCATAAAAAAACACATTTGGTGTTAAAAAAAATGTTGGACACAAAGACAATTATTTAGACTGGGAAAACTATGCCAACAGGGTTTTACTAGTTGGATTGTTTGTTCAATGGATTTGATTGATGGAATGGAGCCGGAAGCATCGATTATCTCATCATTAGGAGAAACATTTACTCTGATTGACAAAGCCTGAACTCAAGAGAAAACTTGAGAGAAATTATATAATTTATAATATATTATTCAATAAACACCACTTGTTATTAAACTTATATATAATTATCCCAGCTAGTTGAGAAGTGTTATAGAGTATTTGAACTAAGAAATCAGTGATGTCAGACAGAAAAAAAATATTTTAAAAACTAGACAAAATCATTCACCAAATCCACTTTATTTTGTATACATGTTTTTGTTCACAATATAAGATAAATTTGTTTCTTTTCCCTCATGAAACTATACAACACATTTACTCTAGCTACTTCTACAATAATAAAGGGGACTATGTATGATTTTTCCAGCTTGAATCTTCATAAGGTAGTTTTTAACTCCTTTAAAAATCTTTTAAAAGTGAAAGAAGTAATATAATAATTTTAACTTGCCAAAATGACTTGAATTTTTAAATTTAGAAACCAAAATAAATTTTAATGAAAACTTTGCAGGGTGAAGGTAAGGACAGCATATTTTAAAATATTATTTATCTTTTATATCGCACGAAAAGTCGGTAAAAAGTAAAGAAACGTAAACCACAGAAACATACTTATCGACCTTTGATCCCTCTTAATCAGCAGATCCAAATGGGCTTGAATCAGCAAGAAAGATGGAAACAATTAATCATGTTATTGACCAGTAAATATATGGAGAAAAGTTTTGCTTCATAGCGAAAAAAAAAAAAAGAGTTAGAAATTGAACCATTTAAAAAAAAAATAGGTCTTAGAATTTTTATTAAAATTCATAGCCTAATATTTGGGTTTGAAAACCAGTTGAACGAGAAACTGCAGCAACATGGGGAAGAAGATCAGAAAATAGTAGTCATACAGATAAACACAAACAAAATTGTTGTAAATTTAAAAGAGTATACTGCCAAAAAAAATCAACATTTTATAGATTCAAACTGAACAGAAGAACAAGATTGTATAAAAAAAGAACATTTAAAGAAAGAAAACAGAGGGGGAAACATATTCTAAATGATAAACAGATGACCTCCTGTCCCAGCAACATTCATTGTTAAATTCCTGCGTCAAAGATGAATTTTCTACAGCTGTAAATGTATTCTTTTAAAGATAATGGAATATGTTCATAAAACAAGAAATTTTTTATGAATTAATAATGAACAATGCTAAATACCTGTAGCATTTTGCCTTTTGTATAATGATTTCGCCGCAGTATTTTGATTTGTCTCAGCAGTAGTTAAGGCGTCAGACGTTATAATCAGTGCGCCTTCAATTGACGAACAATGGTAACTTAATTCACATTAAATATTAAATTCAAAAGAAAATTCATAGTAACGAAGAAGTTATCCTTATGTGTAATTTTGTATTTAAATAGCTATCAGAACAAGGACGTAGTTTAATATGTAGATCACGGCAACCTGTACATGGAAGAAAAAGTGATGTACCATTGGTGAAGAATTTGAAATCATTCCAGAACCGTAAAAGAAATTCTGAACGTTACGATTTTTTTCATTTTGTCCGGCGCAAAGATTCATGTTCCCTTGTCCTGCAAATTTCCAAGCTCTTCTAATTTTATATTTTCTAGGCGGTCGTTATTACCAATTATGTCGACTTTTAAACTTCAGATGCTTAAGGTTTTAATGACACTGGATAAAAAGTTAATAATTTTAAAAAAGAATATTATCAAAAATAAATACAAGAAAATACTATAATAATTTTACTTCATGAGAAACTAATTTTAAAGTAGTTTGTTTCAATAAAACAAAATGTTCAATTTTTAAAGTACCTGACAGATAAATAAACTACAATGATTAAAAAATTCACACAACACAGCAATTCAGGTTCCTTATATAACAATTCAGTATTTAAAACTCAAAAGAACTGGTTCTAAAAATGAATCACTATTTAGCATCATTAGATATCCTACAGTTGATCAAAATTGCCTGTTGTATATTTGTTTCAATAGTATTGGTAATTTAAATATGCAAAAAAAAATATCTGCATTTTAACTACTTTTTAAATGATTTCTATTATACAGTATTTAAGGAATATTAATCTCTTATTTTTTTACGACTTATACATCATCAGTTTCTTTCCAGATTGTTCTTTACAACAAAAGAGAAATTGATCTATTTACTATTTCTTTAATTTTATAAAATTTGACTTTACTTTTAACAAATTGTATTTTACACAGAATTTTAGGTATTTTAATTGTCTGGAATTTAAATAATCTAAAACTCAAGTTATTTCTAGAAAAGATCTAGAATGACAACAAAGGCAACACATTTAAAAAATGGGGGGAAATCAACAGTTGACTACATTGTATTTATTTATCACCTAATTTGAATTTGATTGTACCAACTGGTTCAAGATGATTACGGTTCACCTGAAATCGTAGTTAAAATGATCAATGTCATACCAATGTATGAAAAATCCATAAAAAAAAAATTTGACATTTATTTTAGATACATCAGCAAACAAGTTTGAATCACACATTTAAGTACCAAAATTCAATTCTATATAAATAAATTGTTATAAATAAGAAACAAATCTGTGATGTAAATACAGGAAAAAATCCATACAAGTTATTATAAAATCATACCTTCTCTTCTATCAATGTTTATATATATTGACAATAGTTACGTATTTGCCTTTTATCCATCACAAAAAGATACAAATACATTTCACGCAATATAGTAACATATTTTGAATTACATTTTGATTGTTGAAAAGCATCATGATTTTTTTTAATTTCTATTAGAATGCAGTGAGACAAGCAACTTAGTAAAATAGGAGACATATACATTATTTGAACAAATGACAATTTTAATGTAGAAACAAATTTTAGCATTAATTTTTGTACATATATTTAGCAATGACAGGTATATTAAAAAACTAATGTACAATTTTCAGTAAAGAATTTGAACTGGGAAAAGAAGATAGAGAATAAAAATTATACATTACATATTAATAGAAACATCCATTGCTTATATTAGAATTAAGCCATCAAAATGTGGCAAAACGGTATCTCTTAACAAATCTGTAAGAAAGAGGAAACATTTAATTTGATTGACAAAAGCCTAACCTAATAGATGGATTTTTTTAATTTTCTTATTTATATGGTAACTATAAAGCAGAGATAACTTAGGTAAACAACAATAAGCCAACACGTTATTTGAATCAAAATTAATTAAATTTTATCTACACATGTCAAATTCCAGCATTAATTTTGTACCATCAGGTTTATGGATATGGTATATTGCAAAACCAAAGCAATTTTCATAAAGAGAATTTAAAACTCCTAGTGTAAAGAAGATATATAACAAAAAATTACATACATTACATATTTTATTTAGGAAACATCCATTGCTTTTATTATTTGAGTAGCTCCAGCCTCATCAAAATGCAAAAAATCAGCACTTCGAAACAAATCTGTAAGAAAAGGAGGAAACATTTAATGATTGAAGGCAAAAGCCCAACCAAGTAGTGATGAAACTCGTTATAAAATTCTATAATAAGGCCACATAAGCTAATATTCAAATATAATCACTGAAATAGAAAGTAGAAGTGTCAGAGAAGATATATAGAAAATTGTCTGACTAATATACAAAGAACACAGAAAGTTATATTCTTCACAAAA
Organism: Nephila pilipes; assembly: GCA_019974015.1. Lineage (NCBI taxonomy): Eukaryota > Metazoa > Arthropoda > Arachnida > Araneae > Nephilidae > Nephila > Nephila pilipes. The sequence continues at coordinate 6,484 of BMAW01062266.1, forward strand.
TCAATGATGCCAGCATAGTTAAAAAATGAAAAAATTTTGTACTCAAAACAACTTATCTTGGCCTAACAATAATGCATTTAATTCCAGCTGAGGAGGAATGCCAATTTGTTCAGATGGTGTCTCAAAATTTATTTCCTTTCATATCAACATCTTCAACTTAAAAATTAGTTCTGAATTTGGAGAATTTTAATTTTTATGGGTATTTTAGGACAATTTTAAAGGGAGCTCCTAAATTAATATGAAACAGTTCTTCTGACCATTTTGACTGACACATCTATCTTATTATGACTTAAAAGATATTTTATTTAAGAATCTTCTTGAAGATATGTAATCAATGGTGTTTGTGTATATACTGAAAACTGTCTTGTATGGCTTTGATAGAATATAAATCAAAAAAAAATACAAGTAACAAAAAACATTACATACATTATAAACATATTTTATGTAACATCTGGGCTTATTAATGCTATGATGCTTTTGATCATAAAACTAATCGAAAATGGTTGTATCAAACAACTTTACGTATCCGTACAGAATGAAGGAAATCTCCTTAACACACTTTTCAAATTATATATCATTCGTGGATAAATGGCTCAAAGCCCATTACATTTTAGTCAAGTTACATTCAACCTCATAAAACTATGGTGATTCACTTATCACTTATTAGCCTGATATGTTCATATTATTTAAAAGTGGGCAAAAGATATAAAATTTTTCCTATCCTTTAAACTAATACAGTTATTTCTTTTGGTTTTGGTGGCTTAATGCACAAACAAACGAAAAAAATATCAGAAAATGTTACAAGACTTTCATGTTTGTGAATAATTTAAAATCCAATAATACCAAAAGTACTTATCTGAACTCCTGCATACCACTAATAATTATTAGAATTGATTAGTTTTGTTCTTGCATGAAACTTTAGAAACTTGTACAAGATGATTCTACAAAAACTTCTTACATTGAATTTGTTCATATGACATAAAAGAAGAAATTCTTAAAGTAAAATATGTAAACTATCCTTTTTGATATACTTAATTTGTTTTCTTTCATATGACACCACTCCACCTTTAAGGACCACTAATTTAGATCTCCTGATCTAGAGGCTGTGCAAAACCTAGCATGTAAATTTAGATGTATATCTAGATAGCCGTTTTTTTTTTTTTGAAGATTTTAGTAGATCAGTTATCTCTAGAAGGTGCTGTCTGAGCTTTCTTTTGTTAATAAATGTTAGTAAAATTTGATATTAGGTGTTGGATTTAAATTAGAGGTTTAATTTGCTTTTTCCTTACATTTGACTCCATAAAGGGAAATGTTTGTTCAAGATAAGGTGTTTCAATGTGAATAGCAAATGCTGTTTTATTTTATTAATTTTATATCGCGCCATGTTTCAGGCAAAATATTTCAATGATACTGTTTCTCTTTACACATATTTGTTTAGTAGTCAGCTCAATGGAGGAGAATTAAATGATGTTAAGGCTTCTACAACAACTGAATTTGGTATCTGCGTTATAGTAATTTTAAATTATTCGAAAATTATGGATGAAATTATTTCTAAGCCCCTCACATGCAAGTCTTTTATCCAACTCAATCAAAATCTTTACCTACGTTAAGAACGCTCTGATAGTAAGGAAGATAGTAGTAGGTCTAAGACGACACTTAAGCATGAGAATATAAACTATAATAAACTTTAACCCAAAAAAGAGGAATTGTTTTCAATATAGGTTGACGAGATTTTATTTGATGGGCCTTCCAGCTCTTTTTATCTCCATTAACGGTCTTAAAAATATGATTTCAATGAACTGGGAATTTCGTCTAACCTGCCTGTTGTTACATATTATTTTGCAGAGTGGTAATCAGAATTCACCATAAAATATTGACATAAAGTGAAATGACGTCAGAGGCGAAAGTGAAGATTTATCTTCTGAAAGCATGCTACTGGTCGATTTGGCATTTCGCCTTTCTTCTTCCGTGAGAGGGATTGGTATCAGAGGCGCACGACCGCGAACGGGTTTCTCTCCTTCGTACTGCAGGTACTCTTCCTTCAGCCTGTAAAGGATCGATCAGCTGTTTTTTCACTCCCGTCATAAGTAACATGTTATCTCTCTCTTCCCACCTCTAATCCATCCGTATTTAACCTCATTCATCCACTTAACGTTTTTTTTCCGTCCCTCGGTCATGTCACCATAAGCAGAAGCTGCTGAAGGTCTAGATCAATGTACGTAGAATACTGACATCAGGTTTCATTTAGGGATTAAGTTCAAAAACAAAAAGATTGGGGACTGAAAGCGACTAAGTAAATCCGGATCCTTCTTGAAAAAGAATCTGGATTATAAAATTGAAAGTGAAATACAAAACCATCATTTAAAAGGAGTAGATGGCAACAGTTGATGAACTGGAACAGTTGAGTTTATTTTATTATTATTTTTAAAGAGAAGAACAGAGAACGTATAAAATATCTTATTTATTTTATTTTGTCAGTAACATCCATGAGATCAGACTTAGAACAACATGAGCAGATAAACCACACAAATAAATATTTAAAATTTAAAGAAAATACATAAAAAAGGTGGAATAAATTGTGAAGGAAAGCCAAGAAAATTATTTATCTCTATTTTTTCCTGTGGAATTCGAAGAATTTATGGCTAATATATAATGAAATCTGATTAATTGTTTAAAAGCATAATGCTTGCAACATCAATTATTCCTATTTTAAGTGCCGTTCAATAACAAACAGATTTTTTATTTCACTAAAACTATTCAGAAAGGAATTCTTCCAAACCAAAATTGTTACTCAAATGAACAGCAACATATAAAAAAAACATCTAACCTGTCTTCATATTTCAACTTCAAATGAACTATTCAAAACACCTGGTATCAAAACAAAATCACATCTAATACTCATAAAATACTGAACCTTTCCTAAGCTTCTATAAACATAACAGGAATTTCTCCTCTCTTTTCTTGCAACACCATTCAAAACCAAATAGCTAAAATTGCTTCTTTTCACACAATCTCATGATAACCGGATATTCATAAGTGGATGGTGTAGAACTTAATTTTGACATCCTAATCAAGAAGACAGAAGTTTTCTCCTTTCTTCTTTTTCTCACAAATTTATAAAAAACTTTGTCCTTGCATTCAATTCTTCAAACCTAGTACTGTACACACTAGGTACTTGATTTGGGAGAAACATGAATTTGACAGAGGTGAAATACAATGAATTTTATATTGCCATCCAGCGAGTCTTTGAAGTTGAAGACCTTATGCATTTTCATTTGTTTAAATACAAAAGAAAATGTTACTGTCTCTGCATAAACCCATCAATATTTTTTTAAAGATATTTTCCATATTTTCAAAATACAATTATTATTTAATGATTTAAATTGCTATGTAAAGTTAATGAAGACAAGGTGGAGTTATAGATTATTATTTTGCATTAAATCATGAAAATAATGGAATATCATTTTTTTTTCATGGTATTAAACTCAGGTTGAATGAGTTTCATCAAAAAGGAATTTATACTGATATTAAGAGCAAGAAAAAAATGAATGAAATGACCAAAAGAATTGAACACAGCATTGAAGGGATCTCAGAATCACTGGTTCGAAAACAACAACGTTTTTATTGGTTGCCATTATGACACTGATTTATTTAAAATATATGTGAGAAAATATTTTTCATTTTTTTTCAAAATTCCTTCAAGAGTCAATTTCTTTGATAACTGAACACCTTCTCAAAATAATTTTCCAAAGAAATAACTTCTGATGAAGATGAGATTCTTAGCTAGCGTGCGAAGAATTTGATTTTAAGGTTCTTTCTGAAAAGTAAAAGATTTAGACTTTTGCAATTTTGATAAATTTACATCTTTGATTGACTTGTTATTCAACAACATTTTCTTTTTTAAAATATCTTGAGCTCTGAAGTTTTAATTTATTGACTTACGTTATTTATATATAAAGACATTTATTTCCTAGTGTACAGTAAGAGAAGAGTGTCGAAAGCAACAGGTGATTCATAACAACCGAAATAAAAATGATATTTTTTAAATAAGAACGATACGAATAATGAAAACAAGTTGATTTATTCAAATATTTTTTCATATAATGACTTGCAAAAAAACTAAACTTAAGATTTGTATCAGGACTTTGTTCATCTACATATTTTCCTTTTTTTTTCCTTACAGTCAAAATGGATTAACGATCTTACAAATATAACACTTTGATAATAAACTAGTCGAATACATTGTCTTTTCGTTAAAAAAAAACGTACTATTAGCACGTTGATTCTAAATGATTTTTTTTATTAATGCCAGATTTATTGAATCATTATACGCAGCATTAGTACCAAAGTTTTTCTCGCAGAAAGCACAAAATAAAAAAAAAATGAACAATTAAAATAAGAATAGAAAAGATTATTTGAAAATAGTATTTTCCTATTCGAAGCAAAAATAATATTTGTAGTAAAGTAAGAATACGAAACAGATTAAAAAAAAAAAGTATATGAATTTAATTGATTAGTTCCTAGATAAAAATAGAGAAAATATATTTCGAAAGCACAAATAGTGCTATATTTGTCTACAATGAAATCTTGAAAGAACCTTCAAAATAAAATATTCTTGCAGATGCATTTGAAGCTTAATGAATTGCTAACTGAGTAAAACATTGTGTCAGCATATTAAATGTTTGTAGCATAGTTTGTATCACTTAGTAAATTATTGAAATGTTAGAGAATTGAGTAGGTTATAAAGAAAACACTTTTATCTTATAAAGATGGCTATAAAATATAGAGAAAACGTTAAACACTGTCTCTTGTGTTTGCTGACTATATCTAAAAAAACCGCATTTAAGAGAATAAAAATTAAAAGACAGATCCCTCTAACACAACATTTGCATAAGGATAATATGGTAAATTAACTGAAAGAATTATACAGAACGAAGTAAAATAATCTAACAATAGCAAATATATATGAAAATAGGCATTCTGCAAATTCGTTAGAACCTTAGAACATTATGGCAGCATATTCACAATATACCTCCCACGAGAAATGACTTCAGCTAAATTCCTTGTTTCTTCATTCTTTGTGCATGGTTTTCAGTTGATGATCCAAAAGAATTTATTTTGTATTGGAAGACCTCCCTCAGCTAAAAGTTTCCCATAAATCATTTTGTCTTTATTTCAGTCAGTAGCATGTTTAATTATCACAGCATTTTGATATTAAAATCATGAAAAATTTTTTTTAAGAGTTAGAATACCATTTAATATTTAATTTGCTCATTTTATCATTCATTGACATCAATATAGAATCTTTTTATAGAAATCGTTACATTTTTAATTATTTTAATATATGAAATTGGACAAACTGCCTCTCTACGGTTTCAAAGTGTCTTCGAAATTTTAAAATATTCTAAACCTCGATAAAAGTTTTCTTTCTTTAGTTTCAAAATTTGTACACCCATCCGCAGATTCAACGTTCCGTCCATGATAAACAGATTCCAGTCTTACTGGCTCATGCTGCTTCCTAATTTGAAGAAATTCGATTGACAAGCAAGGGCCCCATCTTCTTTTTTTTTTTTTTTTGCTATTTGAGGAATTATTAGTAAATAAACGAGACTATGGCCTTGAAAGGAACGTGGTAGGCTGGAAGGACACCTGCATCTTTTAGCTATTTTTTGCCTCGTTTGGAGAATATGCATCTAGCGTGGGGTGAGAATGAAATATTTTTGGGTGTGTTTTGCAGAAGCTGATCAGGAGATGAAGATATCTTCATTTCGTTATTCATATTCATATAACAAATTGACGATTCTTTTTCCATTAGTAATTCTGAATTATGCAATTTCTTGAAAACCGAAATTAAAAAATGTATTTTTCCACAAACGCCATTTTGCAGCATTGTGTTTTGGTACGGCAGCTATATTTTTAGAAATTTTGCGAGATTCTTACAAACAGCAAATGATTTGTATGTCGATTTATTTTGTCAACACCACACGCAACAGAATTTTTTAAATTTAATTTTATTACATTACGCATGCCGTTTAACACTTCATTTTAAATCAGCGTACGGTATACCATCAAACCTTTGATCTCGTGCGTAAAAGCATTTGTTTCGCGTATAGTTATTATAATTTGTATTTTTGTTTAATTAATTTACTAACGTTATTGTCTTTATATTATTATAGTATATATATATATATATATATATATCTTGTAAAATTTGCACCATGAATAAATGCTAATTTTTATAGGATTTTTTTATTCTAGGTTTACTTGCTTTAATGTGCGGGCTGGTGACGTCTCTTTTGAGTTCAAGCAGTCATTCTGTGCTGACCCTTCTTAAACTCACTTACGCATTTGTTGTCCATTAAACAAATTTTTAGACTGATATATAAAAAAAATAGAATTTTTTTTTCCCCAGACATGCTTTAATGACCAAATTGGTTTGATAATTTACAGAAGAAGAGAAAAGAATTAGTAATTAGATAAATTTCTTTGAAAACTTTCACTCACCATTTGTTTGTTTCCTCGCATCAAGTTCCATGATTTAGAATTTACCCTGAAAGCTGATACTTATTGTTGCTTCTAGAAATTTACCGATTTCTTAAGCTTCAAAGTGTAGAGCTGTGTGTGGCTGTATCGTTTTATTAAATTATATTTTGGGTGTTTTAAAGTCAATCGGCATCTTTATTCCTTTTCCTGCAAAACATTATAAAAAAAACATTGCCAGAGCCATAAAAGGCATGTAAAATTAATCGTTTCATAGAAAAATTAATCGTTTGTAATAAAATAACAAATACTAATATAAATATTTTTATATTTACCGAAGATTCTCAAATTTTGATTTATAGATATATACCAAATCAAGTAAGGTAGTTTAGAAAACATTTAATTGAAGTTGATAGTGTGAGTTTGAAATTGTTCAAATTTTTAAAATCTGACGGTACTTTCTAGTTCTTGCTACTTTTTATGAATAGTTTTCTGTTTGTTGGGCTTTATCATCTGTGCAATTTATTTCCAAAGATAAACTAGGTAAAATAATCTCACCACTTCAGGTTAACACCTGACCACTCTAACGGTGTTAATATCCTACCACTCAAGAAAACTTTTCGCCAAAGGCCATAGTATCTTTTCTTTGAATCATTCTCAATTAAGACAATTTCTCCAGGCTTATACTACAGTAAGTGCTTCTTTCTTTGGTTGCAATAAGATGCCCAAGTATCACGGCAGAATCTGTTTCCTCAAGTGTTAATTTGCTGATATTTTAGACGCCCTTGGAGCAATGGTTGTAGCGAACGGTTCTTCTCTTCCATTTATAACCCAAAATTCTTTCTAATTTGAAGGCATGAATTCCGTAACGCTGAGAGTTTTCTCCAAATGAGCCTCTGACCAAGTTCCACCAACCTATGTTTTCCAGGAAGAATAAAGCATGTGTATCTAAAATTTCCGTGTTGGTTTCTTTCTTGCCAGTTTATAATCCTCTAAAATACTCTCCTATCTTGAACATTGAGGGTTTTCAAACCTTTAACTGATTCTTTGTGAAAGACTCCTTCTGAATCAGCTAATCAAATTTTTTTTTTTCAAGCTTCATTCATTTCGAGTAGTCAAACATCCTCTTTTTCTGCATTCTTGTTCTGTTCAACAGTTAGTCTAAGATTCATCCTACAATTCTAATAATTTTATTAGAACTTGATAATCGAGAGAAAGTATCGTAGAGAGTAGAAGGTGATTTAAATGATTTTGCTACATTTTTCAAGTTAGAGTAACTTTCGTTGGTACTGGGTGATTCGTTTCTTGCCACATTTCTTCCTAGTAGCTATGTAACCCTTCTCAACAGATTTCAAAAGCTTCAAAACAGAGTATCCCCTGAGGGCAAATCGGCGGGATTGAATGCCTCTAAAGACACCCCTGAAGTCATGTCGATGTTTGACAATTTCCGGATCTCTATTTATTGGTGGAAAAAAACACCCAAGGTTCTTTCTTCTGTTTCATCCAATGGGAGATGGAGGAATTCCGTAACTGGGTGCATGATGATGAGAGAGAGAGAGAGAGAGCAGATATATGTATATATATATATATATATATATATATATATATATATATATATATATATACAGATTTAACCAATTCTCACAGTTTTCACTAGTATTCTAATTTCATTAAATTTGTTCATTCTCCTGAGTAATGATCATTCTATTTCTATACAATTCTATTTTTTTAATTAATTCAATTACGTGTTTTAAAAAATTCTGCTGAAGGTTTTCCTCTCTAATGTGGGTTAGAATCAGATTCCTACTTGACTTAGTCTATACTTTGTCTTCCCAAAGCCCTCTGGCCCATAGTTAATTTTGTCGTTTAATTTAGTTTTTTTTTCCTCTCATATAAATAGCAAAGCAGTCACATGTTTCTCATCTGATTGTTCTTCATGCTTCTCTGATGTATCATGCTGCAGATATTAATGTGTAATCATTCTCAAGTCGATCCAGCCCTTATAAATATAGTATAGTCGATGCCTACAGCCACATGGAAGAACATTCATTACTGAAACAAAACGTTAAAAGCAAATACATTTTTAATCGATCGGATTCATACATTTTATGAGTGCAGGATCGTTCATATATGAGTATATATATATATATATATATATATATATATGAAATACGGTAAAATTGCAGTCATTATAATCGAAGAAGAATTTTATGAGAAGGATTTTTTTTCTTATAAAAAAATTAGGCTGAATTGCTTTAAATGAGAGGGCTTTTCCTTTCAGAGCGTTCGGTCCGGGGGAAGCGCATTCCCGGCGTGCGCGTCCATCCTTAAATTCACTATTTTGGTTTTGCTGTCCATTTCAACAAATTTGAAGACTCATATGGCAAAGGAACTCCAAACAAAAAAAAGATTGCTTTTTAATGACCAAATTTGTTCAAGGAATTTATTTAAGAAAGAAAAGAATTAGTAATTACCAGTTAAATTTCTTTTGAAAACCTCAATTTTCACCATTTGTTTGAGTCTCTATCAATCCTGTGATGTTAGAATTAACTTGAAAACTGATATTTATCCTTTCCAAAGCTCACAGCAAAACAAATTCTCAAGTGGATTAATGCAGTAATTTGGACAGACACGCTTATCGCACTTCCATTAATTATGTTATGCATATCTTTATAGTTAACTGTTGGTTTATAGCAATTTAGTAAAATTCCAGTTTTAAGAACTTAGTATGTTTTCCAATATTCTAAAAGGTATCTTGAGCACGCATTTTGGAAAGGTATCCGAGGCAGTAACATGCGTTATTCCCACTGAAATACAGTTCGCTTATACAGCTTTGATAAAAAAGCCAATCTGGTAAACATATTAACGAGGTTATTTTGAGATATGTGTCTCTTAATTATTCAAGTGAAGTATGGTAGATTTACTATCTGTAACAGATCAATTTTTCTTTATTTTAATTACCATCTGACAGGAAAACTTTGAATAATGATCCATGATCCGACAACTATTATAGCGATGATCATTGAACATCGTGCAGATTGTAAGATATATCTCTGTAAGGACGACACCGAAAATCCCCAAGTTCCAACTGATCCAACCGTGTAAGAAACTATTACCAAGTGTCCTCACCTGTTCATAGAAACCTGAAGTTCAAATGTTCTATGAATGTACACATTGTAGTTTGCCAAGTTACGCGTTATGATTTTGTAGTTAAGACATCTTTCCCGTTGTCAGTTTTCAAAGTTTTATAAAAATAAAGGGATCTTAGGAATATCCTCAGATTCCATTACAAAACTCAGAGCTTATTTTCTAGAATGGTACGTGATTTCAACGACCTTCTATTACTTTGATCCTTTCTTTCCAATGGGGGGTTTACTCTGTCGTAAAAAAATGGTGACTAGCCCCGGATTCTCTTTATGGTTCTCTATATTTTCATAAGTCTCTTAACAAACTTTATCTTCTTTCCATCTTATGAAGGCTATGTCGCTTGCTCAAGATTTTTTGATAATTTGTTAAAACTGGATTGAAGCAATGCCACAACAGGGGGGGACAGGTTATAGAGCATGAGTACATGCTTTTGCTGTCAATCGCTAGACCTCATTTTTGAAAGACAATAACTGCCCTTCTGATTTGAGGCCTTGTTAATCTTTTTATGTCTTTGTGTGAGCGTATCCGTAAAAAAAAAAAAAAGATTAATAAACCGTTTAAAAATCACTTTTCCCAGTGATAAAGCTCTCCCAAACTTTTGAATGTAAAGATAGATCGAATGCAACATTGAGTCTCACCCGAGATCCTCGATATATATTGAAAATGATTTATTAAATAAAATTAAAGTTTGAATGGACTCTGGGTAATAATGTTATCCTTGAATATGGAACGTCCTAATGAAATAAGTCAGTGAGAATTTGAAACAATGTATTTAAAATTAGTGAAGCCATTTCTATTGCTAGTCAGAAATGAACTATTATTAACGTAATGTCATTGGAACATTAATGTATTAGAGTTCTCCATATTTTTTCACGAATAAATTTTAGATGAAAACAAGAACATCCTTCCAGAGCGGCAGTCATGGTTGTCCGGAATCACATAAACAAATAGAGGTGAGATAATAATTAAACGAAACAAGAAAGTACAATGAAAGTGTCTGTCAAAAAGCTAAACATAGCTACAGCAGCAGTCAAGGTGAATCCCGTGGATCACGAACGACTCATAGTTATCAAGAGCAAACAAGAGAAGTCGCATGATGAAATTTCTGCTTAAAAACTTCTTCGACTTTCCAATTTAAGGTTGTAAGGTCAAGCTCCAGAAGATTTTATTTATAACATCCTCTTTGCTAAAAAATCAGCTGTTCATGTCTCGAAGATCACAATGGACTGGGACATTGAAGATTTTTCCTTTAAATCCGATCAGAAGAACCTGCATCTCTGCACATGGAGACTTTTCTCGGTCGCTGACAGAGCTGAAGTGGTAGAGACAGAATCTGAGAATATTACAGCTCTCAGAAACAGTTCTCAAGAATTCAACTATTGTTTTCTTGAGTGAATATTGAATACAGAATTGAATTGAATATGGATGATTTTCTAAAGCTTGAAAATAAGCGTTCGACCTATAGAGCACAATTAACTAAGTTGTTTGTTAAAATCGATACTGATCTTAATGATCAAGATACTGATTTAGAGACACTTAAAAGCGAATTGGAACCATTATTAATTAAAGATTCTACAGTTAAAGAATTAAATTCTGAAATAGAAAAAAATCTCAAACCGGAAGAAATAGAAAAAGAAATTGATATATGTACGAAATATGAAGAGAAAGTTATTCTTTACAAAATTAAACTCAAGAAACGTATGAAACAATTGCAACCGGATAGTGATCAAAATTGTTCTTTTAACAGTAGTACTTTAAATTCTTCAGAAGAAAATAGTGTTCGTATTCCTCCAGAAATAAAAACAGTAAATTACCAAAACTTACGATTTCGAAAGATTATGGTGATCCCGATAAATATTTAGATTTCAAGAACCAGTACGAAAAGGCTATTCATAATACCAGAAATAAAAACGGTAAAGTGATATTGAAAGATTAAGTGAGACCAAGGAAACACGATCTAGTTTACGACTTTTGGAAAGGGTGAAATCTACGCCACAGGAGCTCCGGCTTGTTACAGTCTAAGTGCAATTAACACGATTTACAATCCGAAAGAGGAGTGTTTACGACTGAGCGGTCTTGGTGACAAAATACAAATATCAAGTGTCCCCTTTCTTCAAAAAGTCTTTACCCACGTGCGTCTCTCATCATGGGGTAGGGAGACAGTTGACCCCTGAAACGTACGGCGCAGTGATGTTATCTCGTTATCTCCGGGTTCATTTGTTCGCAGCTGTATCGAAACTAGGGAGACCCCCCCCCATGCCATTGATCTGAGGAATGCAAGGGAAATCGGTGTTTATGATCGTGTCGTAAAGGGCTTTAGACCTCTTTTCACCCACGTGGATGACTAGGAGGAGAGGTGAGAATTTTGTGGTTATATATATTTTCTTTTGCTAGCTAGCTATAAGGACTTAAAAATTTAAAAAATTGACATTAATTTGTAGGACTATTTATCCATTAATGTGTTATTTAGAAGTTCTTTACTATCTTTTGAGTGTGATTCATTATGTAAGTTTCTTCGAATAAGTCTCACACTATTTTAGCAATTTTTACTTGGAATTGAATTATTGCTTTAGTGTATTTGAATATTTTAAGGACTGAGTATTTAAAGAAATTTTAATTTTGATTATTTGGAAAATTATTGAGTAAGTATTCGGAGAATTATGTGGAGTAAAAAATTAAAATTAAGTAACGATTGATTTGATAACTTTTGTGATTGGCTATTGTTATGAAATTTTACATAGGGATGAGTTTTTCTTAAACATGTGAATTGTCTTAGCATCTTATAACTGGTTAATTATTGTGTTATGTTAAGGAATTTCTTATGATTTTCTGTGTAAACAATTTTTGACTTTGAAGTCTATAAGAGTTGAGTATTTTCTACGCAAATGAGAATTAATTTTGAGCTGAAAAAAATTAACACTTAGAAATGGATGAAATTAATGCTGGAATATACAATTTTGATTGTTTGAAGTAAGATAATTAATGATATAAAAGCATTTGGGTGTGAATATTGAATTTTAATATTTTTATTTGTGTAACATAACTATTGAGTAAGATGACTGGGACTTGATTTTCTATGTGTATGATAATTAATGGTTCCTGTGTATGAAATATTAATGCTTTAAAGTGCAATTATTTTAATACTGTGAAGTGCTTTAAGCAAGATTTTTTTATGAAGAGTTTAGTAATGTCATTCTGTAATGATATCGGTCAAGTTAATATTTAGTACTTATAATGCATGAAGTATTTTGCTTACTGTAATGAATTGTGTATTTAGTGTCATTTTGTGTGAATATTTGTTAGAATAATGGATATCTCAAAGTGAATAAGTAAATTTTTTTTTGTCAAAAAAATTATGTGTAGCATTTTAAAAGGTGCTGAGATGTAGTATTGTGTACTAAAGTGTTTTGGTAGTTATAATATTTTGATATGTGTGTTCTATGGGGCCACAGTCATCATATACAGTGTGGTATTATCAGATATGCGATTGTGTGTTATTTTATTTCCCCCAATCCTTATCTTGGGGGGAGGATGTAGTATATATGACGCCTGTTGGCGGAAAAAGAAATTGTAACCTCTCCGTTGGATAGGAGAGAGTGAAAGAGCGCCTGAAAAACAAGCGGTCAAGCTATACTCGTCAAGGAAAAACGAGCCCTGACGTATAAATAAAAATCTTTTTTTCTTCTTCTTCTTGTTAATGTTAAAGAAGTAGTATTCAATACTCTCACACGAACACGGTAAACGCCACAGAGCCACACCAAAAATAAGCTTTAAAGAAATGTTTTATATGTTCAAATAATTTTCTAGAAGCAATTAGTTTGTATTTTTTTTTTTTTTAAATAAAGAAGAGAAAGCTTTTTAGTTGCATGAGATCACACAGAAAGTGTATGACTGCAAAAGTGAAAAATTTCTTAGCGATCCTATTGATATGAAAAGTTCACAGATTCAGTTTTCAATTCTGTTCTGACAAAAGGAAAACTTACAAATTTTTATTTGATCAATTGATTTGCATAATATTTTGAAGAAGAACAATTTAAATATATGATGTATTCTTCTTTCATGTATCTGCAAAATGAAAAGTGGTTCCTTTACTATTACCGATAAATATTTTAGTAAAATTCGATCACCTTGAAAGGAAGTTAAACATCTAATTCTAAATAAAAATGGTGACAGTAAACTTAATAAGAACTATTATTTTACTAACGTAATCACATTGTAAATTGGTTAGTAATAATAATGTGCAGAAAAGTTAATATTTACACATAACATAATTTTGCTCTTTATCAATTCAACTCGAAAATGCCTCACCGTAAATATTATTTAAAATATATATTATAAAATGATTCACACACATTTTAAATTCAAATGCAAAAGCGGGTTACTATCACATATATTGAAAGGTACTGACTCTTGAAACATTAATGATCATTTAGACAAGCCCATGTCCCAAAATTTAATTCATTTGATTTTCAAGAAATTTCAATGACACTGTAGCGTAGGCTATAAATAACCCCTCCACAGACTTGTTTTGAACCCAGCTTCCTATTCATTAAAAATATATAGCTTAAAAGCAATAAAGAACAAAATCAGGTGCGGCAAAGTTGAATCCTCTTTGTGAGGTATTGTCGATCCATGTCATGGATATATTGGGAATTTATGGCCTAGCTGTGTGACGGCCGACACCGACTTGCACGGGGGGGAAGACGGACATTGTCCGACCTGAGCGAATAGTGTTGCAGGGGACAAAACGGAGTTTCTCTTTGATTGGGTTGTTCTTTGAAAAAAGGAAAATAACTCTAAAGGAAGGCGGGGGAGAGACCTACCCGAGGTCTTAAAAAGGGTGAAGAAAAAAAAAGAGGAGGAAAATTCCTGCTAAGGAGCGAGAAAGCGTTCTAGCTATAAGTGGGAGGCGATTGCCTTCGCTTGCGAATTGAGAACTTAATCGAACTACATCGAATACTGAGATATTGGAGTTTTTTTCAACTATAAGTGTTTAGACGTGCTGTGTAGATATATGCGTTTTGCCTCGGTGCTATGTAATTAGATGTGTAGCATTGTGTAAAAAGAATCTAGGCGGAAAAGAGTAAACATAAGTTAATCTTTATTAAATAAAGAATTATCGCCTCTTAAGCTGTGTGATCCCTTGTTTACCACTTCATTCTACGCATTCAGGGATCATGACGTTACAACACACAAAGAATGATAGTAAGGCGCTATAATTATTACCAACAACAAGTATACATAACGGGAAAAATTATTAATTAAAAAGATATTCTCAATTAAATTACCCATCTAAATGTGTTTAAATACTGCAGTTAATGAATTCGAGATTAATAATTAATAATGAAAATTTAAATGATTGTCAACTTCCGACACATGAAAAACTTCTATATAAAATTTTCAATAAAATTTCAGTATTATTAACATGTCACATGTCTTGTTACAGGTTTAATTACTAAATATTTAAAATAATATCAAAGCATATTTATAAATTATATATATACACACACAGATGGATATTTACAAAATCAGTCATTCAAACCCGAGGAAAGAATACTTTCAAATTATTATACCAAATGAGTTTTTACTAAGCTATAACTTCTTCATTTGTTCCAGATAAAAATAGTAATGTTACTTATCTCATAAACATTACAAGGTCTTTCTGAATTAAATTTGCATGGTTTTGAAACATAAAAGCAATTAAGGCTTTTACAAATTTTCACAATTTTTACTTGTTTTAATGATACAGATAGAAGTTAAGAATTTTAAAAGATTATTTTGACTAATAAATATTGAAAAATAAGAATAATTATTTTTTATTTAATATATAAGCAATTTCAATGTGTTTTTTATTAAAACTTACTAATCAACATTAATAGCAAGACAAATAAATGAATAACAATAACCATAAAAACATTGAACACACAATGTAGAAATTAAGTTCACTAAAAGCAGATAATCTTTCTAAAACTCAAAGAACTAATTAATGAATAGTCAAATATCATAAAGGCATACCAAACTGACTATTTTAAAATTGTTTCGATCTACATGACATTTAAATACGGGGGGGGGGGGGGGAAAAAGGGTTTTGGGGGGTTTTTTTTTTTGAAATTTTTTAAAATTAATAATTTTTTTTTTTAAATTAAATTATTTTTTTATTATTTTTTTTTTTTATTTTTTTTAAATCCTTTTTTATTTTTTTTTTTTTTTTTTTTGTGAAGTTTGCAATCATTTTAATAAAAAAAACCCAGAATTTTATTTATATAAAAGCTATTATTTACACAGTAATTTAGAGATAAAATTCCAACTGTACCAGTAATTTAACTGATTGGAGTTCACCGGCACTTCCATAAAACACTTTTCAGTAGCAAAAAAAAATGTTATTGGTATCAAAAAGAATTATACAAAACAGGAGAGAAATTATAAGTGGAACAAATATTACTATTTTGAAATATCCGTCTAAAGACATTTGACTGTTGCAATTATATAGTTAATACGAGATTGTAAATGAATTATGAAAGTTTATAAGTTTGTCAACTATCTAAGCGACAGATGAAAAATTCTGATAACTTATGTTCCATATCCTGATAAGAGTTCCAACACTAATAATCGAAATTAATATAAGAGCATGATTTTCAATTACACAAATGGTTAATTACAAAATCAGTTATGCAAACTTAAAAAAAAAATGTACCTTAAAATGACTTTGAAAATATTGTACCACATGAGTTTACTAACCCATATCTTTTTCATTCTTTCCAAAAACAAGTATTAATGTTACTTGTCTCATAAACACATTACAAGCTCAACCTGAATTATATTTTCCATAGTTTTCAAATATTTTAATTATTAATGATTTCACAACTTTTCAAACTTTTTTAAGATTTTAATAAGACAGGCTAGAAGTTAAGAAATTAAAAGATTATTTTCGGCTATACATACTAGAAAATAAAGAATTCTTTTTTTTATATTTCATGTATAACCAATTTTAATGAGCGTTTCATAAATAAAAAAAAAAGAAAAGAAGAAGAAGTAATCAACGAAAAAGCATCGAACGCACAGCACAGAAATTCAGCTTACTGAAAATATAAAATCTTATTAAAACTCAAAAGAAGTGAATCTAAAAAAAATTAAGAAATTACTTAAGAGTTATATGATAACATAAAGTTGTTTATAATTACCAATTGCTAACTTGTATCAAAGGACACGGCCTTTAAATACATAAAAACAAAAAAATCCAGAGTTAAGCTACAGTTAAAAAATTATATTTATGCAACATTTAAGGGAAATTTAATTTTCTCTGATCTTTAGAAATATTAAATATATTCCACGTTATTTTATGCCTATTGCAGACTTTGTGGATCAAGTTGGAATTGATATACATAAAAACTAAAAAAAGCACAAATTAATTAGTTAAGCAATTATATTTTTGTAGCATATTACAAACATAATGTAATTGCCTAATATACTATTAGATAAGGCATTTTAGACGTTCTCCAGCCTATCTCAGTTTTTTTCCGTGAAGTTGGCATTCAATTGCACCCCCGAAAGGGAAAAAAACTTTTTGTGTGAAAAAAAATATATTTACACAGCATTTTAGAATGTAATGTAACTGTCCCATAATTTCAATGACTGGAATTCATCGGTATTTCTATGAAATACGCTCGGTGGTAAATATGTGCAACTGGTCTGAAAGGCAACTATATAAAACTTGGAAAAACTCATAAAGTTAAACAGATATTTCTATTTTGATTTTCATCCTAAATCATGCTTATCTAAAGTGCGGCACAAAAGCCTTTAAAATGCGGCCCAAACGCAAATTATGAAAATATTTAAATTTACACATTCAGTTGAAAAGTCTTTAAAAAGCAATTGTACTAATTTAAAATTTTATTCGTTAGCCATGGACGAAAGCACTGACGCTTCTGATACTGAGCAATTAGCAATTTTTATAAGAGGAATCTATGAATATTATAATATCATGGAAGAAATGGTTGCATTAGTATCGTTAAAAGACACAACCAAGTCTGTAGATTTATTCGATGCATTAAAAACGACCATGAAAAGTTTTTCCTTATTTATGAAAAAATTATCAGCTATCATAACCGATGGAGCCCCTACCATGGTTGGTAAAAATGGGAGATTCGTTAAAATGGTTAATAATGAACCCATCGCTGCCGGCAATACGATCTTGATGGCATATCATTGGTAATATACATCAGGGTAATTTATGCGAAAAAATTTTAAAAATGGAAAGTGTATTAAGCGTTGTTATAAAAACCATTAACTTCATACGAGCAAAAGGACTTAATCATAGACAATTTCAAGAGTTTTTTAAGGTAATGGGCACTGAATTTGCAGATGTTAAAATAAATTTATACTTGAACTTAAGAATAAATAACTCTTAGATTATCTATTCCTTATTATTTACTAGCCGCTTTTTGGTGCCATAAATAAAAACCACTTGATGGTCTTTTCATTGTTTATTTTCAACTATAAACTTAATAAGAAACAATTACAATTCTGCTGCTCATTTTCATTAAAATAAATTTGAATTATACAAGACAAATTCCAGGAAACGTATATCTGCTGCAGACCTAGATAAGATGAATTTGAATTATGCAAGACAAATTCCGCGAAACATATCTGCAGTAGACCTAGAGCAGCCGATCGCTTATAAAACACCAAAAAGGGCTCCTAAAAAAAGCTAGCATCTATCTAGCCCATGATCTATCGAGAATCTCCTCTGCCTCGTCATAAAAATAACTTCTTTATATATCGGTACACCACGTGGGTCTGACGAACGAGGGGCAGCTAGATCCCCCCACGAAACCCTCGTGACTACCACCCACGTAGGCCACGGATTCTCAACATCCTGGCCCCGGATGAACCAAGGGGTTCATGAAAACTTCCAACTGTAAAATTATTGTTACAATACATGAATCATAACTTTATAAGTTACCTGGCGAAATAAAAAATGCATACGTAAGAAACATGAATACATACAAATACCTTCAAATTACTAAAGATTATACAATATTCAATAACAATAATAGTTAAATAATAAAAGTTCATAAGATAAACATTTCTTATACGCTTTTACTTCAGTCCTGGATTTCCAAGTTATACAAAAGATGTACAGAACGCTTTTTAGTAACAAATTTCGTTTTTACTTTACAAGCTCTCAGCTTGCCATCTCTTCCTGGAAACAATTCAAGAATTTTACCTCATTTCCAAAAATTTTGACGTAAATGATCATCTTTTATCAAGACTATATCATTAACTTTAAACGAGGATGAATTTCTAATTAAAATTTAATAGTCTCATCTCAAATTCAGTAAATATTCGTTTTCCCACCTAGTCCAAAAACACTTTAGTACCCAATACTACAATCTAGACATGCTTTAAAAATGGTAAATATAACCTTTCCTTAAAAAAAAAATTTCTTATCCATTTCAACTTCAAGATACACATTATTCTAACAAATATATTCACAAAATGACACTAAATACACAATTCATTACAGTAGGCAAAATACTTCAAGCATTATATGACTAAATATAAACTTGATCGTGATTATATTATAAATGACATTCCTAGATTCCTCATAACAAAATCTTACTTTAAAAACACTTCATAGCATAAAATAGTTGCACTTTAAGATATTAATATTTCACACAGAAACCATTAATTATCATACAAATAGAAAATCAGTATTCCATTCCTCCAAAGCTTAAATTATCAAAAATCATGTTATCTTACTCATTAGTTATCATATAACAATAAAATATCAAAATTCAATATTCACACACAAATTATTTTAAATATTAATTCTCATGCACATAGAAAATGCTTAACTCTTGTTGATCACAATGTCAGAAATAGTTTACGCAGAAAACCACAAGAAATTCCTTATAATAACACAATAATTAATCAGTTTTAAGATGCTGACCGAGACACTTTACATGTTTACGCAAAACTGACTTCAAATAAAGTTTCATAACAATAACCAATCCAAAGTTATCAACTCAATCTTTAGTTTACTCTAATTATTTACTCTTTATAATTCTCCGATTACTCATTTAATATTTATTCAACTAATTATTCAATAATGTTCACCAGATACTTTAAATTGAACATTCTTTAAATATTCAGTTTTATAAATATTCAAAATTGAATTAATACTTCAATTCCTAGTAAAATTGCTACAAAGATACAAAACTTATAAAAGAAACTTCCATGATAAATCAGACACAAATTAGTTTTAGTCTCTATTATTTGTATTCAGTCTTTCTATCCTTCTTTTAGCTTCCTGTTTAAATAACAAAGCGATAAAAAAAAAAAAAAAAAGCTTTCTCCCCCCCTTTCCCGGGGGACCCGGGCAGGGGGGGGGGTCTCCAGGTTCCCTCCTTCTTATCTTTGCCGATTAGTGCTAACTGTCCGAGTCGCATTTTCCGCTGCACGTGGGGGTTCTACATCTGCGGGAAACCAAACCGCAAAGGTCTTCAATTTATCCATGGAGGGCAAAATATCCCCAAATTCATTGCATCCTTCTTTCTGCAACTCTTTCCACTGCTGTGGTCATAAACCAAATTTCCTTTCCTTGGTCCAGAACATCTTTTCTCCTCATTGTAGGGGAAGGCACTTTTTCTTGAGCTGTGAATATTCACACCCGCCGGGGTCAAATGGGGTTTGGGGGTAAGCGATTCCAGCGGCGTAGATTTCACCGGCCGTAAACTGTATCGTGTTTCCATGGTATCTCTCCTCGGGAGTTCAATGACTCTTGTCTTTCTATTTCCCTTATCTTGTGGAATTTTGCTTCTTTCTTTCAGATGGAGGACTTTCAGACCACCCCCTGGTAAAAAACTACACTTATTCGGAGATGATATCGAGTGGAGCACCGATGTTAAATACCTCGGTGTTACACTCGACTCAAAACTCACCTTCAAAAAACACATCATTAATATCAAGGTAAAATGCTGGAAAAAACTTTTTAATTGTCTACCATTAATAGGAAGACATTCAAATTTATCACTTAAAAATAAAATTTTACTTTTTAAGCAAGTAATCCGACCCATAATTTTATATGCATCCTCCATTTGGGGGCACACAGCAAAAACCCATCTCAAACACATTCAGACCCTCCAAAATAAAATTCTGAGAATTATTGTAAATGCTCCCTGGTATGTCCGTAATAGTGTCATTCATAACGACCTACACATCCCACCCATTAAAAAACACATCTCCTACTTGGCTAGGAGATTTTACAGTACCATCCACTCTCATAATAACTCCCTTATTCAAGCACAAAAAATCTTCCTTCATAATAATGGATTTCACCCGTTTCCTTACGAATCGTGTGAAAATTATTTCAATCTCTATCCCCCCTAAAACTGAATTCCGCTCCGATCAACCATTCCAATACACATATCACTCCATTGGCCCTCCATTCAATCCTTCTTACCACCCCACCCACGTCGCTATTTGATCTGGCGACCGAACTCCTCTGATTCCGGACGACTTTTTTAGTTGCTTCTTTTTGCTTTCTCCATTCTCCTATCCTTAAACTTCCTCCTTACATCACTTTCATTTTATATTTTTTACTTTTTATTATTTTACATAAAAAATACAAAAAAAAAAAAAAAAAATTATACACTTGTTTCAATTCGGGAAATGGACTGTCCATTACAGTCACCATTCTCCTGAAATGAAAAATTTCTTATAATTACAAAAACATAAAAAAAAAAAAACTTTATATTATTATAAAATAAAACAATTCCTTCGACTGGAATTTTTTCCGGTTGAGGGAAAAAAAAAGGAGAAAAAATATTTTTTCTCCTTTTATTTTTTTTATTCTCCCTTCCAACTCCATCGCACTATCTCATCCTAGGTGCTTCGGCACCTTTATTAAACTGCTTGTTCTTTTCGCATTTAATTTTTAAAAAAAAAAGATCACAGATAAAACATGAGTAAAACGCCTGCCCAGGCTAGCACTCAATTACCTCATCCGAATGCTGCTGAGGACTTTCAGAAGAGGTCTGTTTTCAACCGTTTCTTCAAGTAACACTTCTTCCAATTTTCTCAGTTCGTTTTGATCTACTTTTTCTTTCTCATCATTTAAAACACCCTTTTGATCTCCTAGTTTCTCCAATTGATTAGGTAAATTTGAACCAACGTCTTCACTGGCCTCTTCTAATTCTGATCTTTTTTCTCCAATAAAAATATCTTCTCTTGCAAGATCCTTTAAATGCATTTTGTCGGTCTTCTGAAGTTCAGTTAATTTCTTTCCTTCTAAATATTCCAAATCTTCTTGCGGTTCTTGTTTCCTACTCTTTTCCAGCATTGGTTCCGTTCCATTCCCATTTTGACGCAATGCTTCTACTCGTTGATTCTCCAACGGCCTTGCTTCCATTTCGTCGTTTTTCTTTTCAAATTCAGCAAAATTCTCTTTCCCCTTCTTTTCTTCCTGAGATTTCCATTGTAAGGGACATTCATAACATTTATTCTTTATATTTAATTCCTTTCCGAAATTGTGTAAACTATCCGAAGGTTTCATTTCCACTGACTTATTCAGCAACAAAACAGAATCTATCTGCAGCCCGTGATTTTAATGCATTTTTGATTTTGAATTTGATTTCATTTAATTTTTCATCATACTCATAGGAGCCTTGGAAATCACTATCAAATGTAGCACTATCCGTGATTAAGTCCTCAATTTCTTTGTTAAACAATTTAAGTTATTTATGTTTTTCTTCTACATTGAACAAGTATTCTAAAAGCTTCGTTCGATCACTTTCATTTTTAATATTGCAATTCTCTAAGAACAAGCTAATCTGGTTAATTAGTTTCGTGGTGACTGTTCGATATATATTTCTTTTAATTTTTAATTTATCAATATTCTCCATTTTAAAACTATAAAAAAATGTGCACAGTACCTTTGATTACGATGAGATATCCTTCGATAAGATTAATCCCAGTTGCACAATTCCAATGACGGGGAGTTCGCTGTTATTCCGAGAACACA
Source organism: Nephila pilipes (assembly GCA_019974015.1). Taxonomy (NCBI): domain Eukaryota; kingdom Metazoa; phylum Arthropoda; class Arachnida; order Araneae; family Nephilidae; genus Nephila; species Nephila pilipes. The sequence continues at coordinate 29,135 of BMAW01062266.1, forward strand.
CACACATATTATTTCTATCTCAGTCCCTTTAAAACAAATTTCTAGAACGTACAATCCTTACGCCAAATCTATATCGCGGGTTTTCGGCACCATAAAATAAATTTATACTTGAACTTAAGAATAAGTAACTCTTAGATTATCTATTTCTTATTATTTACTAGCCGCTTTTTGGTGCCATAAATAAAAACCACTTGATGGTCTTTTCATTGTTTATTTTCAACTATAAACTTAATAAGAAACAATTACAATTCTGCTGCTCATTTTCATTAAAATAAATTTGAATTATACAAGACAAATTCCAGGAAACATATATCTGCTGCAGACCTAGATAAGATGAATTTGAATTATGCAAGACAAATTCCGCGAAACATATCTGCAGTAGACCTAGAGCAGCCGATCGCTTATAAAACACCAAAAAGGGCTCCTAAAAAAAGCTAGTATCTATCTAGCCCATGATCTATCGAGAATCTCCTCTGCCTCGTCTGTCTGGTCTGGTCTAGTCTAGTCTACAAATACACTGGAAAATTAATCGAGCACATAGGCCGCGGAGCGGCCTTAAAGCTCGTGTCGACAATTTGAAGCATTTAGGCATGGTAAAATTTTTGAAATTAAAAACATTCTGAATAGTAAGTTCATATGAAATTTAGAAAAAGAAGTCAGTGAAGTCTGGTAGAAAATAAAGGTTTCGTTCAGAGGAGGTGCTAAGAACTCGCTTTCCTATTGGTTGTTGGTAACGGAGGGGAGCTTTCCCATTGAATGTCCCTGACTGCCGTGTTTGAAAAAAGGAAAGATGACCGTCAAGCGGTCTACAAATACACTGAAAGAATTGTTAATTTAGCTATTTTGTGTTGTTTTTTAGGGTGTATGATGTATTATTAGGTGTGAATTATTATTAAGGGGGGTTGTAAGAATCAAGTAAAACAGATCTTGGTCTTTTAGAATTTTGTCTTGGCGTATAGTTTTCTAGATTGATCATATTTATATTATTAGTTATTGTGAGTGTATTAAAAAAATTTTTGGATAAAAGTTTTAAAAGTAGGGATTTTGGTGGCTTTAATTATTTCTGTGTTTCTTATGTACCAGCGTGCTTTGATGATCATGCGCAGTGTTGAGCTTTGTGTTATTTCAAGAATTTTAATGTTAGTTTTAGCCGCATACGCCCAAATGGGACATGCATACGTGATAATAGGTCGAAGAACGGCTGTGTACAGAAGCAGCTTATTTTGTAGAGTCATTTTTGAATCCCGGCAAATTAGTGGGTAAATGCTACGTTTGGCTTTCCGGAATTTATCTCGCGAGTGTAGTATGTGTTGTTTCCAACTACAAAATAAAAATAACTTCTTTATATATCGGTACACCACGTGGGTCTGACGAACGAGGGGCAGCTAGATCCCCCCACGAAACCCTCGTGACTACCACCCACGTAGGCCACGGATTCTCAACAGATGTTATTTATTATACAGAAGTAAGATGGCTCAGTAAGGGGAAAATGCTCAAAAGATTTTACGATTTGAGAACTGAAATAAAAATATTTATGGAAACAAAAGGGAAACCCTGTGAATGAATTTAAGGACGAAGATTGGATTTTAGATTTAGCTTTTTTAGTAGACTTAACAGAACATTTGAATGATTTAAATTTGAGACTTAAGGAAAAAATTAATTTATTAATAATATGTTCTAAACAATAACAGCGTTTGAAAGAAAATTGAAATTTTGGCTTAATCAAATAAAAGTAAAATATTTGACACATTTCAGTACTTTGGCTACACATAAACTTGTGAGTTGCAGAAAATATGCTGCATTAATTTTTGATTTAATTCAAGGGTTTGAAAGTAGATTCAAAATTTTCGAAACAATGAAGAGTATTTCAACATATTTTCTACCTTATTTTCTCTATAAATAAATAAATTACCTTCAAATCTTCAAATAGGGTGCACTGAAATGCAAAGTGACATTCAACTTAAAGAAAAATTTGGGAATGTGTATTTACTGGAGTTTTATAAAGATTATCTACCCCGCGATAAATATCCTAATTTTCACAGTCATGCTTTTATTAATGTTTTCAGCTTTTGGCAGTATCTATATTTGTGAACAATTGCTTTCAAGAATGAAAGCATACAAAAAACAAAAATAGGACAAAGATCACTGACAAACATCTAAGAATTGCTGCCTCGTCTATTGAACATGATATCGATTTGTTTGTTCAACAAAAGCAAATTCATCCATCTCATTAATTCGAATTGTTTCCATCTTTATGAAAACCAAACTAAATGAAAAGAAACTTTTACAAATTTAAAATAAATATGTACCTATACATATCTAATTGAAATTTTTTTAAAAAAATTATAATAAAAAGAAGTTAATTTATTTTAATAAAACTACACCGAGTTAATTTTTATTTCAATTTGTTGAAAAAATATTCAATGTGTGGCCCAGCAATTTTTTTTTTTTTTTTTTTTTGAAATGTGGCCCTCAAACGGTCATAGTTTAGACACCCATGACCTAAATCAGGGGTCGGCAACCTACGGCTCTTCTCAAGTAAAGTGGTGGCTTTCCAGTTCCACACGAAAAAACTAATAATTTATTTTCAAAACCCTTAAAAAATATGAAAATTTATTTTTAGGTATCTAATTTCTCAAAGCTCCTATTTTCATAATCGTTAATTAAAAATTGCTATGCTTAACATGACCGTATGCGATAAATTTGATCTATTTTTTTACTCTTTTAATTCCATTTTATTTCCGTCTCATCCAAACAGCCACCGACTAGACTTTGACAACATGTCTAGACTCTAGACGTGTTGTCAGTCAGTCATCCTCGGATACCGCGGTAGACGTTGCATTGCATGTGTGTTAATTTAATCACTTGCGGGTTTTGTGTATCTATTCGCTTGTTGTTTCAAGAAGAATACGATTTAGAAGAGAATTATCTTCTCAAAGGTATGTACGCGTATAATATAATAAAATCAGTAACAGAATTGGATTACATATCTGAGGGTCGTGTTAACAAAGTAATAATGGTAAATAAATTGTTTGTCATTTTGGATAGCTAAGTAAATTTTTAAGAAATAATTTTTTCAGCTGCTCCTCCAGCATGTCATCTGGTAAAAAAAGAGAAGAACTGAAGATGAAAACCAAGAATTCAATCAGGATTGGACGGAGTCGTTTGCATTCACATGTGAAACAGATGTCCTTCCGACTTGTCTCATTTGCCACAAAAGACTCGCTCACAATAAGAAGTCAAATTTGGAGAGACACTTCACTATAAAACATACCTAGTTTGCTGGTAAATATCCAACCGGTGACGCACGAAAAAGGCTGTCGAAGAGCTCCAAAAAAAAGTCAAGTTCCATGCTAATTAACTGGGTACAATCTTCCAATAATGTAAATATGGCAAGCTTTGCAGTATCATTAGAAATTGCAAAAAGAAGAAAACGATTCACAGATGATGAGTACTTCAAAGATTGTCTTATACGTGCATCTCAAGAACTGTTTCATGATTTTAAAAACAAAGCTGAAATCATGAGAAACATAAAAGATTTGCCATTATCTGCTAAAACGGTACGATAGAACTGCTAAAACGTCTTCAAATGTAACACATATGCAAATGGACGATATTCAATTGGCTTCTGCCTTATCACTTGCTATAGACGAGTTTTGCGACATAAATAACACGGCACAAGTTACCCTTTTTGTCAAGTATAAGTAGTCCCAAGGTCCAAAAGAAGAACTGCTAGGATTGCTACCGCTCTCAGGGTAAATCGTAGAGAAGATATAGAAAATGCTGTGCAAAAATTTCTGGAATACAATGGAATCAATGTAAATAAAATCGTTTCTATAAGTAATTGATGGAACCAGAAGTATGACAGGAATACGATTAGAAGCTACATCAATTCTTCAGTAAAAAATAAATCACGAAATTCTAAAGTTTCACTGCATAATAATTCATCAAGAAGCGCTTTGTGCCCAAACGTTTCCGGCCGAAATAGTTGAGGTCATGAACTTGGTAATTAAGATCATTAACAGCATCTTGGCAAGAGCACTCTACCATCGCCAGCTTAAAGATTTCCTTGAAGAAATGTGATCTAATTCTGCACAATAAAGTGCGATGGCTTTCCAGAGGTAACGTATTGTAACGTTTTACTTTGTGTTTGTGTGAAATAAAAACATTCCTCAACGAAAAAAACATTGAACATCCCGAATTGGAAGAAGACAAATGCCTGCAAAAATTCAACTTCATGGAACCAGAACTGGGAAAAATTCAACCAGAATGAAACTAAATGAGCTAAATCTAAAGGGCAATACAGCCTATGCCTTGCTTGAAGAAGTAGTTTGCTTCGAAAAAAAAAATTACTTCTTTTTTGTTGAAGAAATGGAGAGCGGTAAATTTAAAAATCTGAATCGATATCCCAATGAGACCAATATAACTATTGACACGAATTACTTCAGCATAGCTTTAAAAAACGTGAAGGATGGATTCGCTGAGGGATTCGAGCAATTCAAAACAAACAAAAGTACTCTCGCGTTCATAGTAAATCCTCTCAACACAAATACAAATGAGGTCAACATTGAGCCATTTGGAATTGATGCTGGATCGCTTCAAATGCAATTGCTGGATTTGAAAACCAAAGACTTTTGGAGTGGCAAGTTCACAGAACTCAAGAGCAAGTTGGAAGAGTTGGAGGTCCAGAAATGCATGCCTATCGTGCAGCACAAACTCGCAGCTCTAAAAGATATTCCGCAAGTTGAGGCCCTCGTATTCGGCGCATAGAATAGTCTTTCAGAATACTACAGTGAGGTGAAGTTGGCATATGGAGTGCTGACGATCTTTGGGTCGACATATTAGTGTGAACAAGCGTTACCTTGCATGAATATAATAAAAAAGTAAAGTTAGAAGTCAACTAACAAATAAAAATCTAAAATCGTGCTTGAAACTTAAGACAACAAGTTATAAGCCAGATTTAATCAAACTTTTAAAAGGCATTCAAAGTAAATGCTCCCGTTGATGTAACTATCTATATATGTGTTTTTATATGAATAAATATTATTCCGTATTTAAAGTCGTTTGTTTTAAATCAAAAATCAAGTATATATATGCAAATACTATAACATTAAATCGAAAAATTTTAGTGGCTCTTTAAAAATTGGGAAATTTTGTAATTTCTAACTTTTGGCTCTTCCATTTCAATAGGTTGCCGACCCCTGGCCTAAATGGATTTGTTTGTTGCATTATACTTAATACGAGATCAATGATCAATGATGAAATTTTACATGATTCACAAATGCCTCACCCGTGCATGAAAAATTCTGATATAAATTTTATATAATTCATATGACATATCATGCTAGAAGTATAATCATGAGACATTAATTAATAAAATCATAGAAAAATTTCAAATTCTGTATTTAAATAACACACAAAGCTAATGACAAAATCAATGATGCAAGTGTAGAGAAAAATACATTAAAATATTGCATCAAATGACAACTTACACGCGTGTATTTATTTTATCCAAGCATAAGAAATAAAGGTTGCTAGTCCGCGTGAAATATTACAAATTATTTATTATTCATATTTTGAATGAATTTCAATTCTGAAAATTATTCTGAATTTAGCGAATTTTCCTATTTTTATAGTTATTCATAAGA
>BMAW01062283.1:5529-121707 GCA_019974015.1 Nephila pilipes
TATATATATATATATATATATATATATATATATATATATATATATATATATATATATATATATATATAAAGATTTTTGTTGCAAAGCCCTTTTACTAGTTGGAAAAGGGGAAGGCCAACACTACGGTGGCTTGTTTTTGTTGAATCGGATTTTCAGGTGATTGGGGAGAGGAACTGGCTTATTAAGACAACAGGCAGACTATCTAGGAGGAATCTTCAAAAGAAGCCCAGGGTGGGCCAAGGCCTAGACCACCCTGGGCTTTCGAGTCAAATATGATGATATATATATTAGCTGTATATGTACTATTACGTTATACATTTTACTATGTATATATACAGTTCGCTATTATTAACAGAATATTCCTCAGGAGCTTACCTTCTTCAGGTAGGTGTGGGAATAATGACTGAGATACCTTTTTAATCCGCTTTATTCCCTTGGGGTTTACCGGTTTTGGTGACATGGGTGACGCTCCCACAGGATATTCTAGCAATCCTTTCTCTTTTTCTACCCTCCTTCTTGTCAGCCATTTTTTTTTTTTTTTTTTTTATCTTTTTCCCATTTTTTTTTAACGTCTGGATGATATTTATCTTGTTTGGTGCAGTAAGCCATACTGGCTCTTGCGCCATTAAACTTCACCAATGTCTCATTTTCATCGATAACAGAAAAAATGAATATATTTATAACATAATATTAATGTTTTTAAGAAATAATTTTTAATGAACGAATTAATTTGATATTTTTATTATCAGATTTTTGACAGACATAAATATTAATAAGAAAAAAAGATTCATTTGATTTAATAATTTATTTTTGTATATAAACAGCTTTTCATGATTTTTGCTTTTTTTTTTTTAAATTTAATTACAAATCATAAATTAAGGAACTTTAGAAAGTGTATTTGTTAAACCAATCATATTTAGAGAAATAAGACATCATGAAAAATAAACTGTAAAAAGGATTTATTTTTTTTTTAAAAAAATATCATACGTAGTATTTAATTTTACATCAAAAATGTCGCCAAATATATGAATCTTGCCTCAATATATGTTTAATAATAAAGCTTAATTTGATTCCCTGTACTCTTTAGATCAAAAATAAAGTTTAATTTATTTAGCTGCTTTTTTTAAAATTTAGAAAACAGTATAAATAACTTTATGTTGACGTTTTGAAGCATTTCCCTGCTATTTTAGATTCTTTCTAATTATTTAGCTCATTATAAATTCTCAACCTACCCCCTCCCCTTTTCCTTTCAATTAGTCTTTGTAAAATAATCTTTTAACTTTAAATGAAATGCTTATAATATATCATATCACTGTGATCTGCATAAACAATGTATTCTAATTGACAATGATCAAATTACTTTTGTCATTATATTCGTCTGTGAAAGGTAGAATTATTTTTTTTACAAATGTCACTCACAAAGAATATTTATAGTTCCTCATTAAAAATTGCTTTAAAATTTAGTTTTTTGAATGACTTTTTTGTAAGGGCTTTAAAGAAAATAAATAATATATTCTTGAGCAGAAAACCACATTATACATGGGTTTACTAGTATCATAATGCGTTATTTTGAAAGAATTCCTTATTTTAAGTTGGAATTATTTCCTAATTTGAGTTTTTTCTTACAATTACAGTCTGACCCCATTTATACGTGGTAGTAGTGGTAAATGGTTTGTAAACCACGGGTTAAGTGAGCCGCGAGTTACAATATTAACATAAACTGAATAATAATATAATAATTCCAACATAAATTCGAATTTCAACATCAAATATGAATATTACGAGCATTTTCATTGGATTACAGAGCAACTGGTCATTTCTTGAAAATAAATATATGGTTACTTAAGCCATTTTTACAAAATGTAAATCAATTTCTTGCTGCAAAAAATTACAATATGATTCTTAAAAATTAAAATTATCTTTGCTAATTTCATTTTAACGTGTGTTAACTTTTTATTTCTGTAAAGTTCTCAAAAAAGTAGACTTAATCAGAACGAACAATTTACTCTTCGAGAAATTGTGATTCATATATGAAGAACGGAAAGAAAAAAGTATTAATGCTTGCTCTTAACAGGAAATCTCAATATCATCCGAATAAAAGAATAAAAAGAATTTCATAAAAAAGAAAATTAAGAATTACCTCGCCGGAATGTCTAGGAGTGATATCACAAGCGATTGCTTATCAAGGTAGCCATAGTAAAACTCGTGTAAAACAGGCTCACGTGTTAACGAAACGCATATTAATGGCGCCCGACTGTATATACAAAAATGGCGGATAAGATGAAACTTAGAATCCTAGGGCATCTGCATAGAATCCCATTAAATTAAAAACAGACAGGTCTCCTTAATTAGATAATTTTTAAAAGGAGTTTTATTGCCATTTGGTGCCTTAGAGTATCTCTTAATTCATCTTAAACATTAGTTGCTATGCTATCGAAATTGAGAAGGCTGCACACAATACTTAAAATTGATATTCAAAAAATTGTATTCATTTGTATGACTTTCAATAAACAACATTATCTTGTACAAAGAAAGAAATAATTGAAGTTTGTTTGCAAATATGTTTTATTTTCAATCTGATACAATTTTTCGATTGTAATTAATAAAGTAATGATTTTAAATGTATCTCAATTTTCTTCTTTTTTTAATGAAACTTTTTTAGTAACAAATTTCAAAGAATTCCAAACTCAAACGCAAACCGTTTTTTATTACATAATGATTTTTTATAATAGATCTCTTACTTGCATTATCAATGAATATTTTCCAGATACCAATAATTTATGTTGAAAAAAAAATTTCCTTTCGATTGAGTAAAAACACTACATACTGGGTTATATTTATCAATATTCTTTTTAAAGTTGAGTCGCATATTCTCAACTGATTTTTTCCCTTATTTTTTCTATGATGATAGCTAAACTAAATTAATGTTATCATTTTTGACGAAGGATTTTGAAGGTTAAAAATTTCTAAGGGATAAATAAATATAAAGAAACTATTACAGAAAAAGGGTTTAACATATTACAATATTTCATGGCTATTTGTCATTAATAAATCTTCAATTTATTGGGTGACATTAACGAGGTGCATTGAAAAGACTCACAACTTCACACAAATAAAATATCTCCCACTTCAATTTACAATATGCTTTGAAGAAAAAAGCTATGGTCATCAATCATCACAAGATATAAACTAAGGAATGATGTTTTATGACTACTAATAGTTAAAAATGCGGGGGATGACATTTTTTTACTTTATCGTAGGTATCATGTGGATGTCAGTTTCTTCCTCCAGGGTTTTCAAGCCACAACATAACTCGGATCACATACGGCACCTAAGTACCTTCTTTTTTAACATTTATGGCAGAAGCGAATAAACTTCTGCCATATTTCGAGAATGATCGCACATAAAAAGTTGGCATATCGCGTGATTTGTTGATTCGTCGCTCATACTTTATAGTAGAGTGAGTGCTGATTTCCGGGAGTAAATTGTAGAGCCTCCCCGCCACCACCAATGCTAATGACGTTCGGCCGTCAACTAAACATTCTCAACCGGCAAGACCAAGATAAAAATCAACACAGACCACACGCACGGTTTTTTTTACTCTCTTTTTTTTTTGGACGTATTGAGCCTGTACGCATTGAGAACTAAAACCTTTTGACTTATTTTAAGGTTTTATGTGCATTTTTTTTTGTCACCGACGCATGTTTACCATTTTCGTTATGTATTAGATAGTTAATCAAATTGTTTAAAATATTTTGATTGCAAAATTATGTGCAATAAATTTGACAAGATTTGGAAGACAGGAGAGGCAAAAAGCGCTCATTATTATTCATTTCACTGATTTCTCATTTGTGAATCTTATACTACACACACACACACACACAAACTACTGCAATGTTGAATGGTTTATGTACGTTGTTTGAGTTTGCTAACTGCGGCAACAGATAAAAAGACTAAAAACATAAATTAGTAATAATGATATATCTTCATTGAGTGTATTTTAGATAAAATTTATGGTTTTTTATGTGAGTTTTTTTTTTTCTGTCTTAATCTACTGTTAGACAAATAACTTTTCTTCCTCAATTCATTAAATTATTTTAGGAAATCTTGTTACAGAATATCTTGTCGAAGTTCCGTGGGAACGATTTTTTAAATCTTTCTAAGATAATCGTCTTTCATCGTTATCATTCGTTTATGTGATTATCGGACATTTTCCGTTATCTCATGATTGTTTCTGTTTTGCAGTACAGTTTGCTTTTTTAATTCGAAACTATATTATGGAGCTAAAAACAACTACAACAAAAAAGTTATTTTAAGTTTCTTTTGTTTAAATATATCTATGGTGAATTCAAAATATTGTTTTTTCAAAGCTATATTTAAAGTTATTTCAATATTTAATGAAATTAAACAAGTGTAATTACAAAGGTTTTCAATGTAAAAATTGTATCTATGTAAACTGAAGCACATCCTTAAGAAAAGACCACCTTAACTGAAAGAAGTAATTACTTTTGAAAAGCTTATTTAGGAAAATTAGACGACTATTTAGTTTTTAACCCATTGTTCACTCCAACTTTCCATAATTCATACTGACCTCCCTATCTTTTGCTGTTGAGATAGTGTCAAAACCCGAAAGTAAGAAAGACGATGTTTCCAAAAAGCTATTACTTCTGGCAAGCAATTCTGTTCATCTTTTGAGCACTTAATTCGGTAGTTACCTCGTTAAGAGGTGATTCCATGTGTCTTTGTCAAAAAGCACTTCGGACTCTCTTAACTATCTCTTCATCTACGCAGGTGGTCAGATGGCCTTTTCGGTCTGAGGGACGAAAGCTGTGCAGAGGGGGGATAAAACGATTTGTGGTTGGTCACGATTGGAACGGGTCGAAAAGACAATCTCAGTCGACGCGATTTGTTTCAGAAAATGATTCACTCCAAACTTGTTGTCTGTGATTAATTTGTTCTTTACAAATATTGATTTTCTTGTATTTGAATGGACAACAGGCTTAACTTTTTAAACAATAATATTTAAGTGTAGCTGTCAAATAAAACATAAATTTTCCATACACACACATGCCTCAAATGATAATTTAAGATGTTGTATTGCACCATTTCTTTTATTTTTTGATCCATCTAATGATCAATTGTACAGAAAATGTTAATTTTTTTTATATTTGTATAGTGAGACCTTTAATCATCATGGTTTTTGAATGTATCCGTCAATAGATGTTTTTACTAATCTTTCATTCGGGCATGTAATCAGGATATAATTTATAGATTTTGCGTTAGTTCGCAAATTTTTCGCTTTTTGTCGTTCGTAAAATGAATTTTAACGATACGTGTAGCATCAACTTATAGAAACAGTAAATTATTCACATTTTTTTCTCTGTAACCACACTTTCTTTTCCAGACAAGTTTAAATAAGCCATGTATGCATGCACAAGGAATACAATAGTTATTTTAAAAGGGAAAAATAATTATTATATTGTTTTACTGTTGCTTATAATGGCATGGAACTTTTTAGGATCTTAAAAAATATTTCATTGTGTTTCAATAAAAAAACAAATTATTTCAATGTGAACAGCTTTAACAAATTTTTAGGTATTTTGACATTTTCAACCTCTAGGTGATTTTAATATGTGCTTATGTTCTGAAAGATTTAGGTATAAAAAAATCGTTCTTCATGTTTTCCTGATAGGAGATACATAACAATTTGCTTAAGCTAGTCAATGGTCTTTTATATTTACTTCATGAGGTCAAAAATAAAACTTAATGTATTCATTGGCCTTTCGGAAAAGGCCAAGCGAAAAAAAAAAAAAAAAAAAAAAAAAGGAACCCAACAATATAAAACAAAAATAGATTAAAAAAAATACTAAAGTGCCGATAGAAGAAACTTTCTACCTGGATAATTATTTTTTCTAAAAATTGTGGCTTAAAATTTTTTTTATAGTAATTTAAAGAAAAACATGAAAATAATGACAAAAATGTTTTTTGCGTTTTTGGATAATGCCTATTTTATACTGATTTTCGTTAATATTCATTGTCTGTTCTCAACTAATTAAGGATCAGTAATAAATTAGAGAGGATCAGTTAACTCTTTGAGAAATTTCTTAAAAATTTGTAATAAAAAATAACAAAGAAATTATCAATGAAAATGTTTATTAATAACTTTTTTTGTTTTTCTTTATAAATATAAATCTTGAAAAATCATTTTAATTCACTCAGTTTCCTTCAAAATTGAATTGTCCATGAATTACATATATTTTAAAAGTAATTAAGTTATCGGTTAAAAAATGCTCATCATTGTTTTTAATTATTATCCATCAAACAACTGAGGTTTTTTTATCCAATAAATAAATAATAATCAACATTCTATTTTCTTAATTTTGTTTAATTTACCTTTATTTGAATTAAAATAAAAATAATATTTTTTATTTCAATTTTCCCTTTGTTCTATGAATTTGTAAAATACCATCTATCTTAAGACTGTTAATCTTTTTCAACGTCTCTTCTCAGGGCAATGATAAAACTCAAAATGTTGTCTAAAAGCAGCGAATTTTATAACAAAAAAAATTAAGTACTCAAAATTTATGAATTTTTATAGTACTTCCTTCTTGTTTTTTGTTATTTTTTTTTGTAAGTAATTCAATATCAAACAATTATTAAACACATAATTCATGCCATTAAAAACTTATGTCCGAGTATAAACTTACACTAAATGAAAATAATAATAAATCGGAGTAATAAGAAGAATAAAGTTGAAGTATTATAATTTGCTACGGTTGTAATTATCTGTATTCTCTCTTGCATTCTGGGTAACAATTTATTTCTTTTTCAATCGTGTCACCCCTCCTTCATTTTCACAGCCAAATAGCTTTTATAAAAAATCAAAATGTAGCAATATAAAATAATGACTTAACAAAATAATTTTTTCTTCCAATCTTTTCAAAATGAAAACCAGATGCAATTTTGAACTTAATAAGAAGTTTGTGATGTGTGAACGGAGCAATGGAACCCGAACTATTACTCTATTCTTCCTCGGAATCGTGATCTCCACTCCCCCTTTATATGGCACGAAAATAGCTTCTTTTTGAATGAGGGGTCTAGAACACTGTTTTATATTGTTACTTACACTTGGTTTTACGCGAAAAACAAAGATAAAAGGACGAATCCTACCTGTGTAGATTTGCGGTAACATTAAAGAAAGCGGAAAGGAGCTGCATCTAAATTAGTATGAAAATGCAACAACTTTACTTTTCAATAAAATTAAGAATAAAAAAACGCGTGCATTGTGGTAATTAAGTCGTTTTTCTTTTGTGGTGATAAGTACTTTATTCATCTACACAAATATTGCTTTTTTGTGTACGTGATATATGATAAATGTTGATAGTAAAAATCTGGTTTATTGTAAATAAAGCAAACGCATACAAAAATAATGATGATGCTCCTCAGAAATTAATATCTTCGCATATTGTAGATGAAAAAAAAAGTGAAGAAAATTGAACAATGAGAATCCCAGAACGTGACTGTGAGTTTGTAGCCAAAATAAGTGTTAAAGGTATTAATTTCAAAATAACGTCTCATAATATAATCGGAGCTCCTTTAAATCATTCAACTTCCTTACTTTAAAACATTGTAGGGATTTATTTTTTGATGGATATTATAAGCGCGAGCACACACACAGAGAGAGAGAGACAGATATATATATATATATATATATATATATATATATATATATATATATAAATAATGTGTGTGCGCATGGGGGGGGGTTGAATATCAAATGGTGTTGATAGGCATGCTATAGTGTTGTTGTTAACATTGTGTACTGACATCAATTAACGTCGAGTTATCATTGTAATTTTGCATCGAGGACACCATCGATGATATTTGGATTCATCACTATATACATGAAAACCAATAATAATCGAAAAAATGAATTGTTTGCAGAGAATCTTCTCCAAAAAATTCGAAGATGATCTCATTGACTGGAAAAGATATGCGACGATTTTTTTTTTTGGGGGGGGGGGCCCACGAAGGGCGTTATACTTGTAGACTTTTTAGAAAAAGGAAATGTGTTCACTGGACATAGCTACAATGAAAATACAATACAGTAAAATAATACCCAATTATCTTTTCTCATTTCTATTAAGAGTACTTTCAGGACCACTCTCGTATTATATATATGTATATATATATATATACATACATTCTTTTATTTTTCTTCAATTTATAGATATTTCAATTTCTTTGCCTATTTTATTACTACTGATATGATATTACTTTTGTTTAATTTACTGACTTTTAGAAATTTATCTGTAATATATAATGATTCTTTTTATTGTGAACTTTTTATTCTTATTTTTATTCATTTTTCTTCATTTCCAACGATTTATTTGTAAATTTATTGGTAGTATATTTATTGATAGTAATTATTGGCTGAATGAGGGGTAACACAAGCCGACTAACCGCTAACACAATCCACACCGCGTGACAGTCGCCGCTGAGTGAAGAGAAGCAAAGCGAGTGGGACTACCATGTGTGGAAGAAAGGAGGGACTGACCACTGCTGAACGTCGTGTGTGCGAGAGGCTTTATTTACTGAAAGCAAAGGGCAGACTGGCCCTGTTTATCCTATTTCTGTATTTTTAATGCCATCTTATTGCTTAAGTCATCCTACATATTTTGTCATTTTTTCAATTAAACATTAAAAGTTAATAAAATTAGTCTAACTCTGTCCATATCTCACTCCACATTTATATATATATATATATATATATATATATATATATATATATGTTATATATGGATCTTGATTTGCAAATTGTTGATAATAGACTAATTAGTAATATTTATGATAAAAGAGAGGGATTCGAATTCCGCGTAGTCAAAATTCCTTTTTGAAACAGCAATTTACACATATTTATTTATAGGAATATTTTATTAAACTTTTTATTACGTAATAACAAGCTAACCACACATAAAATAAACAAGTTTAATATTGTTGGAAAATTCTTCAATGACTGTTTGGATCCTGATTATCCCATAAATTTCTTAAATATTTATATACAGCACAAATATATTAAACATCTTTGCGAATCGTGATCCATTTTCAAATCCACTACACAACTCTAGGTCCACAAAGTCGACTTGTTAGTTGTCTAGCAGTGAAAAATTTATTTATTTACTTTTACACATTTTGCAATTTTTTCTCATTCTCTGGACCATTCTACTCCTTTACCAAACAACTTATTACCAACCAATAGTATGCATCCTTTTACACTTTATTACCAACCAAACAACGGCTTGAATCTTTTTTGAATTTATATGGTGATGACGTGGTTTTTTGCATTTCAAGTATCTGATATCCATCTTGAAGCTTTTTGTTCGTTTAAAGAATATTACACCTTTCTACTCATATATTTGAATCCTCATTTCTTTGAATTTTTGTAAGTACTTTTTATATTTTGATTTGATAATTTTTAGAATTATAGATTTTATTTTTGCAATTTTTAACACTGAACATTTTTGCATCTTTTTATCATTGAACTCTTTTGTACTTTGGATTTCCCAATTCAGCTTACCAAGTAGCAAAGGGGGAAGGTTGGTGCCACGAAAGTAGTTTAACCAGCTCTTATTCGGTCCTCAGCCCGAAATTGCTTTTTGATTTGCAGGGTTCCATATTTTCATTTATATTTTATTTATTTTTACATTTCTTTCTGGCTTTTTAAATATTTTAAATTATTCTTTCATTTATTTTCAGTATATATATATATATATATAATATGTGTGTGTATACATGTAATATATATATATATATATATATGTGTGTGTGTGTGTGTATACATGTATATATATATATATATATATATATATATATATATATATATATATATATATATATATATATATATATATATATATATATAATGATAAAAAAAATTGGGAGCGATGTTTTATCTTTGTTCTCTAAGTTTCTTACTCAAATATAATTCAACTATAGTGAGGACGGTGGTATACTGTATTAATATAGTGAATCACCAATAGTATAATTTATATTACCAAGTATTATGCAGACAAGATAAAGTTAAGTCGTTTGCTATCTTATTTTGATTATTTGAGTCATAATGTCTTACGTGATTTAATGCCATTCTGAAACTAAAAGAATTCAGTTTCTTGTGTTTTATTCCCCCCTCTCCCTTTATAACTTTTTATCAAGAGTATTGCGATTAACACTGTTACTTATGTAACATGTCTAATTTCTCGAACAAGTGTTCCGATTCTTCTCTTATACAACATGTATGCTGCCAGATTAATATTTATTGAGGTATTTAAACAGCTATTTTTTTTATTATTAAATATGTTGCAACGACTTGTATATATTCTGGTTTCCAAATGACTTGGTTGGTATATGTAAATAATAAAAAAAAGTATTTAAGCAGTTGTAACTGGTAATATACTGTTAGTGATAGGGAAGTTTTTTTTTTTTTTTTTTTTTTTTTTTTTTGAGGTCAAAACTTTAATTCACTTTAAAAGTACTTACTTTTTTTTAATCCCAAAATTGGTGTTTAGATGAATTATGTTACAAAGATTTGAGAAATTCATTTTAAACGAGGATGATAAATGATTTTCTGGTGTTAAAGGAATTTAAATGTATACAGTCAAGCAGGATGTTTTAACCGTCAGATATTTATATAATTAAAATATTAAATATATTAAGATTCATTTCGAGTAATAATTCATTTGACAAGAAGAATTATTTCTTGAATTTTTTAAGATATTGAGCTTTGTTACTGACTCTATATACATAATTATTTTTAAGAAATTAATATTTCTAAAAATTAATCTTTATTTTTAATTATTCATTTGTTCAATTTTTTTAAAACAAAAATTCAAATGAATTAAGATAAACCTTAACAACTTTCGTAAAGTTAAGGGATATTTTAATTGAGGTTGATAATTTTCTCTATTGTTCAACTCAAGAGACAAACCCTCTATATAATGGGCTTTAGAATCAGATGCATTTTCAAAACATGTATAATGAGAGAATAAGCCATATTGATTATAATGATAATAGTTAATTTTAAAAATCAGATTTTTTTTACCGGTGTTTTTTTTAAAGCTATAATGTAGTTTAATTTATATTGAGATACGAGTGTTGTTCAATCAGTCCTTAGAAAATCCAAGATAATGTAATCATAGCATCGAAAATGGTTTGCTTTTAGAAAGCCTCATGCCTCACTAGACAGCAGTTTGAGTCACAGTTATTTCTATCTCATAGTTTCATTTCATTTGTTGTTTGAAGCAAAAAACATGTGTTTATTTAAAAAAGAAAAGGAAAATCGAGTATTGAGCGGTGATATTTAAAAGGAGAAGAGATCAAAGCTGAGAGGGATAAAATTCTTGGCACATTTGCAACTGATTAAAATTGGATAAATGAGTTTAAACGCAGAAGCACATCCATAAAAAGTGAACGTCGTTCGGGACGTCCAGAGCAAACGACTACTCCCGGAATAATTGAAAAAATCCACGAGATAGTTAGGAATGATCGACGAACCTAAGAGCGCGAAATAGTTGAGGCCACTAGCATATCGCAAGGTTCGATGTCTTCAATTTAACACGAAAAATTGGAAGCGAAAAATATCCCGGAAAAAGGATGACGTTTTTATTCTCAGTGGAAGATAAACGCAATCGTATGGTTGACTCTGAGGCTATTTTGGCGCTTTTTCGTCGCAATCCTGATGAGTTTTCACGTCGATACATAACTGTGGAAGAAATGTGGATACACTAATACATTTTAAAGGCAAAAAAAACTGCCAAAACAGTAGATTTTTAAAGGCGATCAGCTCCGAAGAATGCAAAGATGGTGAAATCGGCCGGTGATGGCCACGGTTTTTTGGGATTGGATGCAGGCAGAATAATCTGCATCGATTACTTGGTAAAACAAAAAGAAATAACTAGAGAGTATTATGCGCCGTTATTGCACCAGTTGAAAGAAGAATCAAGAAGAAATGTCCTTATTTGAAAAAGAAAATGATTATCTTCCATCAAGACAATGCATGGGTGCACATCTCTGCAGTTTCAATGGCCGAAATCATGGAATTAGAGTCGAATTATTACAAGGTCCACCGTATTCACCGAATTTGGCTCCAATGACCTTTTTTTTTCTTTTTTTTTTCCAAACTTGAATTGAGAAAATGGCTCGGAGGAAAATGGTTCACGTCGAACGAAGAGGTCATCGTTCAAACAGATGCCTATTTTGAGGACCTTCCGAAATCTTACTTTTTAATTGGCTTTAAAAAATTAAAGAAACGCTTGGAAAAGTGTATAGAGCTAAAAGTAAATCGTGCTGGGAAAAGATAATCTACCTAAAATGATTTGTTTTTATACACCTTCTTCTACGGACTTATTGAACAACCTTTATATTTATAGATAATTTAATAAACGCAGAACAGTAAGCCCCCCCCCCCCTCCTTGTTTAAAATTTAGGAGGCGTTACTAGAGAACAAAACACTAAACGAAACAGTGTTAAATGAGATCATTTTAACTCAAAGTGTAGTAAGCATTCTTTAATCCGGCATTCGAGTGTTCGACACATTTTATAATCCAGTAGCGAATGAGCCGTTCACTTTCGGATTTTTTTTTCGCATGGATTCGGGAATTTGTTGACCTTGACCACTAAGTCACGCAGCTCGAATTTTCGTCCTGTTGGTATAGTAATAGTCTGTATTAATTTTGATACAGTGCACGTTTGCAAAATATTGCAATAGTGTACGAACAATTTACTATACTTACATATCCCTGTTCTCGAAGCCCAACAGGCGTTCAAGTATTAATAAAATAAATAAGCGTAAGCATGTGACCAGAGTAGCCTGTTACACTTTGTTATGATTTTGTACTATGCTAGCTTTTTTTCTGCGATATATTTTTATCAATGCTAAAACATTCAATCAAATGAATATTCAATGTTTGAATTTAATTTTGTTGTTGCTAGAATGACAAAATATTTCGTCGGATATTTATATAGTCTACACAAGTTTAAAATGTGTGTGGACACTTAAATTCAAGCTTTAATCACATTAAATTTCATCTAGAATTATATATATATGTATGTGTTTGGTGTACCCTTTAAAATTATATTGACGCTCGATAATCCTGCAAAATTGCTAATCTGGCATAGCCATGGTTCCGAACTTACCGGATAAAAGAAAGTTACTCTAAATACGAAAAGGTGAACTAGTGACTGAAAAAAAAATAAATATTACTTTCATTTTTAGTTATTTATATATTAATTTGCACAGTTTAATGTATGTTACATAACGCATAAACGTGTATACAGAAATATGAAGTTTGTTTTTGATGAAGCTCCTTGCTAATCTAGTGCTATTTGTCGCATTCTTTTTTTCTGGCTTAGCGAATATTAGAAACAGACGTCTCGTCTTGTTTTTTCACTCCTTTTAAAATCTAAATAATTCTCTATAATTTGATCAATGATTTCAGTTACAGTTGCCAAAGTTTTACGGACATTTGTAGCAATTGCTCTTCGATTTCAAAATCACTATTTTTATGTTCGGCATGAATTCCATTTCTTTTCCTTCAATTTTTTGTTATGCTATTTCTTCTCTGTCCAGTCTGTTCAATATGAGTTCACATAATAAATAAATTTGCAATAAAATTAAAAAGAAACATAGCAAACACCAAGAAAATACAAAGTGAAATTTAACAAAACAAAATGATCGCTTTATGTCGAATCAGCATTAATCAAGGAAGCTCTAAGCGAGTTCTTATTGTATTAAATATTTGAATGAATCATTACTTCTCTTTTCACTTCACGTACATTAAACATTATCTACAGTAAAATGTAATTGTGATTATTTATTAACATCACATTGAGAAGCAACACGAGGGCTGTTGGCGATGAACATAATTTTTAACCTCGATCAAGTGATGACATCTGAATTGGCACTTTCCTCTATAAATTTCCACAATGCCAATAGAAAGACTAAGCACCTCGATCAGATTTAACGTGCATCAGCCTCGCTACGCGGTGGGTCTTTAGTGGCATCAAGGCTCGAGCCCACGACTCGACGAAAACAATGCCGGCCGCGAATCCGCGACCATGACCAGTAGGCTATCGCGGGCACATTTAGAGTAAAATGGTGTAATGTAAAGATTTTATTATCTGCTTAGAACCTCACGAAAGCGATAATGCGTTTTGTGTAAAATATCATTTGTTAAAAGAAAATTTTGGAATTTTTTCACATAGTTCTAAGCATTTCATTCTCTCGACACGCTTCAACCACCCATTTTAAAGCCAGACATCACGCTCACAGACATTTGCACTAAGAATACTAATCTACAGAACAACGGACTAATTTCTCTTTTTTTCGTTCTTATCATACCTTTTTTTGCACTTATCTATAGTGCATGCTTTTCAACACACGTAACAATTCTACGCATTGTGTTTGTTAAAAAATGGTAAGTAACATGATAATATCCGCTTGTAAACATTATATTTTATATCTTTATCGCAGATATACCTACATGGAATAAGGTTTTATCTTGTTGAAAAATTAGATTAAAAAAAGAAGAAGATACAATGATACAAGGATCTGAAACAACAGTGTAATCATTCACGATCTTTTTTTTTATAATCAAAGGCGATAATCATCTCTGAATTTTTTATAATATGTATTCATAACATGCACTAAGATTTCTGTAACTGCTTTGTATTGTTAAAAGTTTACATAAGCTGTATTTCATTACTTTCCGTGATTTCTCACAACTTATGTCCAGTACTCTAAAGTAAATCAAGTAAATTTAAAAATGTCTTTGGGAATATTAATGAATTCCTTCAATATATAGAAATAGTACTTTGTGACCTATCTGAATATATATATGTAAGCTAATGAATGAATATAATTTGTTCTTATTCATGTATAATTACGTAACAAGATTCCTTTCCTGTAAAGAATTTCTTAAAGCCTGATCACTTAAATTTTATTTCATTAATTGAGGAAATGACTGCTACACTTTATTA
Organism: Nephila pilipes; assembly: GCA_019974015.1. Classification (NCBI taxonomy): domain Eukaryota; kingdom Metazoa; phylum Arthropoda; class Arachnida; order Araneae; family Nephilidae; genus Nephila; species Nephila pilipes. Next base: position 20,563 of record BMAW01062283.1, read on the forward strand.
AAAGAAATATAATTAAAAAAAGAAATTATTAATAACGCTTTAATGATTACTCGTAAAATAATAATTTAGATTATATATCCTATATAAAGTAAACCTAATCAATTAACTTAAATTGCAGTTTTATTTTAGAGTATTTTAATTACATACTTTGGGTGAAGGTTTGTGATATATTTTTTCATGTAGGTCATCTTTTTAATACTAAGTAAGTTATTAATGTGTAACGTATTGAAAAATACTTAAAATTTCTTTTTTTCCCTTTGAATAATAGTTTTTTCATGTTTTGTACTGCAATATTTAGATGAAACGTAAATGTTTTCTGCCGTTAAATCAATCCCTTTTGTTAGAACTGAGTTACTTTAAATACCTCTTTTAAAGGGAAATATACAATGAAACAAATTAAAAATACAAATGAAAAGATGGTTGCTCTAAAAAGACAATTTAAAACTAAATTGTAAATGTATTAAAATATGTTTGTATATATATATATATATATATATATATATAATTGCAAGTATTTGAATATTTTTAAGTATAAAAATTATATTTAGATGTTTCAAATTGAGACCAAAATTCAAATATGTAGTTTCTTTTAAGATTTCAATAATTCTCTTTTGAAAATTTGCATCGGTTTAATTTTATTATTGTTTCTAATAATGTATAAGAAATAGTACTTGATTGCAAAAGATCAGGTACTACCTCACTTGTAAGTGGTTTGGCGAGTTTAAACAGACAAACTTGTGAAAATGTTTTCTTAATTACAATATATTTTTTTAATAAATAAACTGTTATAAGACTTAAGAATAATTTTCAAGGAAATAATATTTTAAAATATTTGGATGGTCTTACTTTTCTTTGATCACTGAATGGAAAAGTACACCCAACAATAAAAAAAAATTGCAAAATTCCATAATTAGGTTCATTCTTCTTTAGCATACAACAAAAAGAGATTTTCTTCAAATTAATATATATATATATATATATATATATATATATATATATATATAGTTAAGAAACCAAGTTTTTCAACTTTTCCTAGCATCACATGATCACAGAAAATCCACTTATGAGCTTAGATGCGGAGGCATAATGTGTTTCAGTGTATGTGTTAATAATTTTTTTGCAACAAAAGTGTAGTTTGCACATTTGTAAAAAAAAAAGTTTAGACACACACAAGTAAAAAAAATCGTATCTTTTTTTTAAAAGTATATTTTCAAAGCCGATTGTTTTAAACATTGCTGAAAATAAATGGGAACTTAAGAAGAATGTCTAAGATATTTTCTTAGTTGTATTAATAATCAAATAACAGGTTTTACGCGGTAAAAATATTTACTCAGAAAGTAATATTTTATGAATTTAATACATGAAAAACGTGTTAGTTGCATTCTTTCTACTTTATCTTGCTCTCCATGTATATTATTTGTGTATTATTGAGCATGTTCCCAATGAGTAATGTGATTCCGAAACCTTTCTAACTGCATTCTGTATTATCCGTGTATTTATTTGAGAAAAAAAATAGAAAAGTGTAGTGTGTTAATGCAATGAGAGAGAGAGAGAGAGAGAGAGAGAAGCACGTTTACAAGTAATAATAATGTTAACACTGTTTTCACCCAATGTAAAAGAATAAGTCTGGTGTATCTTTACTTTACTGTCGCATATATGTGTGAAAATATGTTCAGTGTTTTCTCTTATTTACTTGAATGCCAAATGGAATTCTAACTATTAAGTAAAAAATTGTGTATTTATTAAACAACTTTTAATTCAATGTTGTATGGGTTAAAATTGGATAGTTTTTCTATCTTTAAAGGGTTTCGAGTTTCTATGGATTTTTTTTTTTTACAGAAGTTAAAAACAGCCTTCATAAATGTTACAAATGTTTGCCTATTTAGCCGATAGTAAATAATGCGATGATAAGTAATATAACAATAAAATATCTGAAAGTTTATTCCCCAACGAACAATAATTTAAAAACAAATCTATTTACGTTACATCAAAGCTGTTTATCCTGACCGAGCAATTTATCTTAACCGGACTGTCAATGATTTGAAAAGAAATACCTCCGAATTCACCATAGAATTGATTGATTCATTAATATAAACTTCATTTAACTTTGTCACGTAAAATTTCGAATTTAAAAATTGACAAATTGCCAGTTTGAAAACTTTAAGCTTCGGCGAATGGGAGTGGCTCAAGAAATGAAAAATAAATAAATAAATAAATGCTAAGCTTAACGAATGGATTTAAAAATGTGCTTAACATCCATTCCGAGGTCTAAGGAGTGCAGAAAAGGGCGATAACGAGCCAAAAAAACATCAAGAAATGCGAGAAGACAGTGACCCGTCCGTCTTGCAGAAGTTAGTTGATCCAGCCTGTGGACAATAATCTATCTAGATTTAATCTTCCCTTTTTACAAGCAACTGACATTGACACAACCAGTTGGCTCTGTCATGTGTCCTTCTTGTTCGTTTGCTAGGAGCTTGGCGGTTGTGGAGTGAATCCGAGCCAAGTTTGGGCGGCTCGAACTGCGTCCGGAATACAGAATGGGCTCGCGGTACAACCACAAAGAACATCACTTATTTACAACTGTCAAAACTGCGACTATATTTACCGCATATCCCCCGCGTTTGTTACATTCGATCCTGCGAGTCTTTGGCTACAGGAGGACGGCTTAGTTTGACACACGTATTTGTTCTGTGCTCCTTTTTTTTCTTTTTTAAATCGTTATTATTTCTTCTCTTCGTTAAACAATAGTTTCTCTCTGGAATTCTTTCTTGTCAGCTGTCTCGTTGCGTAACTCTGCGCCTTTTCGACGCCTTTATCAAAACTAGATGTTACCTTGTAACGTGTTTATTCTTTTTCTAATAGCTGAGAAGGAGTTATTACATGCGCGTTGTAATAATTAGCTTTGTATGCTTCAGCAATACAATAAAAACTATTCGAAAATCCACCTCAATTAAGCGATAACTTTATTTAGTGGTCGTTATATTTCTGGAATATAAGTGTGTGTGTATGTTTTTGCTTTTTTTTAAAATTAAGTCTGTTCTGATATCTCCTAAAATTTCTTAAGGCTGTCTTCGTGTAATGTTAAAGAATAAGAGCGTGATTCTTCGCTTTTCTTATAGAAAAACGTTTCAACACTATTATTATTATATTTTGGTTTCTCTGTTATATAGGTAACAGAATTTTATTTTAATACTCCTTTTTGTTTGGATAATCAATTTTGGTGCTAAAATCGTTCTATGTTTCGTCTCGGACACTGTAATGCCAAATGAATTATTCAATTTGCATGTTAAAGGAGAAAATTGCGTATTGTTGGAATGGTTCTGAATTTTGAAGATGCTTTATAATATAAAAACATGTATGTATTACAACGTCCTAAATTTTTACTAAAACTGGATAATTTTCTGCCTGAAAATTTGTTCTAAGTTTGGCTCATCGATGTAAAGTGGAAAGAGGGGTACCAGCTCAGCTGTCGTCCTCGTTACTTGACCGAGGTTCACAATTACGAGGTCCGTTGCCAATAGCCCTCGTGTTGCTTCTAGTGAGACCTTAATAAAACCAAACGAAACCAAACCAAAATCCATGTAACGTGAATACACCTTAACGTAATGGTATTTAATACAATTAACAAATGCATTCTCCAACAATCCTCTTGTTTTCTTTGGACTGATAGAATTAAGATTTCTATGTTTTCGATTTTCATGATGATCATCATTATTGTTATACCTAGGGGATCTTCGCTCGTCAACTATAGCTTGGAGCTTTTCTACTTATATCATACCAATGAAATGCAGTGGTGCTGGAGTGAGAGAGTGACAATACAATGCGCAAGAGCCAAATCTTGCTAAACTGCGTTAAATATTTGTTTAAAATATATTGTGCGTAAGAAAGACGAGTTATGATTGGTTATTGACGTGAAAAGCAGCATGAGGGCTATTGGCAACGGACCTCGTAATTTTGAACCTCGATCAAGTGATGAGGACGCCACCTGAGCTGACTCCTCTCTCTGCAGACTTTCCCACAAAGTCAATGAGAAGACTTGACCAGATTTAATGTGCATCAGCTCCAATACACGGCGAGATTTTAGTGGCATCAGGGTTTGAACCAACGGCTCGATGAAAAAAAAGCTGGTTGCGAGCCCACAACCATGACCACTAAACTACTACAACCACGTAAGAAAGATGAAAGAAAAAGATAACAAATGGTTGACTGCAAAAAAGGGTAGAAAAAAGCGAAGAATCGCTAGAGTTTCCCATGTGCGACTCACTCGTGTTTTCCAAAGACAACAAACGCCATAAAAGAAACTCAGAAAAGGATCACTAGGGTACCTCGGAGTCATGTTTCCTGTACTAACCTAAAGTAGGTAAGTCCCTGGGAGGGTCAGTGTCTTCTTGCCCTGAAGTGGTTTTGGACATAACTTTTCGAGATTGGTTTTTAACCATCGCCAGAACTGTACGTGAAAGCTAAAGTGAAGTTTTAATGTAACCAATATTAAATCTATTCGTTATTTATTTATTTTTTTTTATTTAGAAGCCAAATGTGGAGGAGTATCTTTACCATAACTTCCAGTCCCAATAATTTTCGATTCCAGAAACTGGAAATATCGATTTATGTTTAAAATTTAACACGAGTTTTTCAATTTATTTTTTCTTTTAACAATTACTTTTTTGGGGCAAAGTTTAAATAATTAAACACAAAAAAGCTTGAATGTTTCAAACATTTAAGTTATAGCTTTTCATTAGTGTAGTGGTAAGAAGAAGAAAAAAAAAACCCTTCCTGTAATGTAATGGAACTTTTTTTTAAAAAAAATGCATGATATCTCCATGTTTGAAGATTTTTTTTTTAAAAAAAAAACCTTTACATCCTTCCCTTATTCAAAACCATATTAGTGTAAAATAGTTGTAAGCATAAAATAGTACGAGAATTGAAGAAATACATGCACTCTCTTATTTATTTTTCTTTTTCTTTCCTTTGGATTCATTTATTATCTCAACATCTCATTTCCACGTTTATTTTCAAGGTTCTTTAAAAAGTTAAAGTTTCTCTATTTAGTTTAAAAATCATTTTATAATACATCAAAGAATAATTGCATTATTTTTATTTTTCATATTATCTGAGGTCTTCATGAATAAAACACATTTTTGTGAAGATTAAATTTAAAGGATTTAGAAACTACTACACTTTAAGGAATCACAACTGTATAATTAGTATGGATAGATTTGCTCTTGATATTTGAGTTAGAGAAGATTCATTGTCCCAAAACTGAACGGATTACTTAAAATTAATATTACCATTTAGAAATAAAGGTAAGCCTTTTTCTTATATACTTATTTGTAAACTCTAAATTTCCATTTCATGTATATTCTTGTTTGTGGATATCATATATGTTTGGGATGTGATAATTTTTAAGAAATAATGCCTAAAAGAAGTTCTTTATAAAATTCACGGTCATTATATGTAAATGTATCTTAACAGAAATGTAATTAAGTTATTGTATATGTTCATAATGCAATCGGAAACATTTTTTGATTCGATAGGATTAAATAATGGCAAGTAATGTGTCACAAAAAATTTCGAAAGACTATTATATAGATTTCATACGCAGGGAGTCCGGGCTAAAAGCATTCAAAAGTTGTGGTTTATTTTTACGGAAATACTCATTAAAATTTCAAAAAAAAGTATTTAAAAAGGAAGACCACCTCACCAAGTTTTAATATCAACAGATTACCTTCCGAAGCGCGACAAACGTCTAAAAGGTAATCCAGCTTTCTCCAAATGTTTCGCAGCATATCTGGAGCTATTGGACGAATCGCTAGAATAAAACACTTGTTCAACTCACCCACAGTTTAATTTTTTTGAGTGTATACGCAACGGATTTAAGGAATCCCCAAGCAATAACGTCTAATGGAATCAAATCCGGAGATCTTGGCGTCCAGGCTAATGAATCAAACAGGAAAGGAACAGGTTTTTTCACCTTCGCACCGATTACTTACTGTGCGTATGCGCGCCTGAGCGGTCGAGACCAAAAAAATCTCGGATAGACTTACAAACCATGGAGGAACAGCTCTGTAAAAATAAGTAATAAGTTTTGGATTCTTTTAGCCCTCACACCCTTTATTTCTGATGAATTCTGTTTACAGTTCATTAAAAATGAGAAGTCTTTTTTCATCAAATGTGTGTTCCTTACTTTCAAACATAACTCAATAGATCCTTACCATGGAGTTTGAAGGATTAAATTACATGTTTGAAGAAGCAAATTGAAGGGGGAAATTATCCCACTCAGGCATTTACGAGAGCGCCTCAAAAAGTTATAGTGTCAGGAATGGGAAATAGAAAATGGTGATTGTAATTGCTGAATGTTTTATTAACGTCGCATTGAGAAGCAACACGAGGGTTTTTGGTGGTGGACATCGTATTTTCGAACCTCAGTGAAGTGACGAGGATGACACCTGAGCTGGCACCTCCCTCTCTAAACTTCCTACTACACCAACTGGAAGATTTAACCAGATTTAATATGCATCATTCCCTTAGTGGCATCAGGGCTTGAACCCCCGACTCAATGGAAACAACGCCGGCAACGAGTCCTCCCCCATGACCACTAGGATACCGCGGAAACGAAATGGGAAAGGGGTAATTCACAGAAATATTGTCCAATAATTGTTTTTCCTTTTTCTAAGAAGTCCAGGAGTATGATGCCCTTCGCATCCCCTAAAACGTCACCATAACTTATCCAGTCAATGAGACCACCTTCGCCTTCTTTGGAATTGATTCATCAGAAATAACCCATTGTTTTGGATGTTACTTGTTTCCCGTGTATAAGGAGAAATCCAGGTCTCATCGACAGTGATAACTGAATGCAAAACAACGACAACAGTTCGACGCGGCAACAATCAAATTTAAATTAGTTGGAAATAGCTACCAAAAATTAAAACTAATCTGTAAATCAATGTCTAATTTGTTTTGGGGCCATGTAACAGAAGGAAGCACACAATGGTAACACAGACGCAGTTTGTCGTCAAAATAGGTACTTTTTGAACCATTCTCGTTACATGAAAATAATGAAATTTAAAATATCTTGAGATTTTTCTCGTTTTTAATGTATTATACTTATAGAAATCTTAAGGATGATTACGGTAAAAAATAGAATATAAGTGAAAAGCTTTATTAAAATATTTACCATAATTTATATAGACATGTCTTTCTCTTTTCATTTCTTTGTCTTTTAACATTATTTCATTTTTAACTTACGTTATTAAAACTTTTGTTTAATATTTAAGCTAATCGATTTTAGATAAAGATATTTGCATTTTAAAAATATTTCGAATATTTAATTTAATTTTCTTTATGCATATTTCCTTATCTAAGAAAATCACAGCTTATATTCTGCCTACTACTTGCCAGTTAAAATCGTTATCTAAAAATTTGCGATCGAAATTAATGATTCGAAAGAGAGAAAATGTTTAAATGAGCTATGTGGACTTTTTTTAATAGTAGTAAATTTACGTGTTGTGGCGTTGGTAAACTGGTTTCGATCCTAGAGATAAAAAGAGACATGAATAATTTATACCTTAAACTGTTTCATTCATTTTCATCTTTATACTACTAACGATGTGAAGACAAAGTAGTTTTAATAGATGAAAGATAGTCAAGAAACATTTTACATAGAAGTAAAATTTATTAATTTTTAAGGAATGGTAGCTGGTATGAGAGAGAGATAATATTATATTGCTGTTCTTATAAAATGAATATTTTATTAGTCTTTCTTTTTCGCTTAATTTTCTGCAACTGTAAATCTCGACATATTTTACAAAAGAAACTGTGTGTGTGTTGCTAGTTTAAAACATTAATATTCTTCGGTAAAACTGAGGTGATTTACTAGTTCATTTAAATTTCTGGAATAATCTAGATTATCTTTGCTGTAAGTTGTCTTTTTTTTTTTTAAAAAAATGTAACTTAAATGGTGGTGATTTAAATTTTCATCATGAGACGTGATCGAGTTCTGTATTGTATTTCAACTTCTGTTTCCACTATTTAAAGGAACAACAGCCATTATATTCAATCTGTTTCGTTACAGAACTGAATTTTAATGTATTGCATGGTTTTCTATTTCCAGAGATACAACTATTAAATTATGAGATTTATAAGTCTACTGAAAGTGAAAGTAAAGTTAAATATAGTAAGAACAATAGTTATTGCGAAATGATCTCATCCGATAAAAAATATTAAACTGCTTTTTGTAATAGCATTCCCTCAAAGATAATCTGATTATATGTTTGATTGAAGATACATTGCAAATCAATATCTGTCAAGAGATATTCTTTGAATTTTATAAGACAATATTGCGTAACACGCGTAACAGAGTGTTTCTCCATATATATTGTAATTTATTGGCGATCATAAAGAGTATTTGTACAAAAAATCTCACTCAGGTTGTATAATTTTATTACAAGTTTATATGAATATATTTATAATATTTTCAAACACACATATCAAAAATAAACAATGAATGTTTTTTAAATTGTAAAATTGAAAATCTTGGATTACGTTTTGGATTAAGAATTTTTTTCTTTTCTTTTTTCACCTTTTTTTTTTTGTTTAAGTAGTTTATATTACACATCTCCATACTCTTTCATTGATAAATAGTGGCGAAACGTTCAAATTTTCCATAGAATCTTTTTCTTTTCATTAAATAAATTTAAAGAATGCCATACATTAAGATATGGTATATACAGTTACACTCACGCATGGAGTAAATATAAGTAAAAAATTATACAGCTTATATATATATATATATATATATAAGTAAAGGATTATAAAGCCTTTCTTTAAGTTTGTACACTACTCATTTTGAGAACTATTTTCCTAAATACATTTCCGAAGATGGATCACATACACTTTCATGCATTTTAATTAGTTGATATGATTTAAAGTTGTTATGACAGGACCAAACCAAACACTTTGCATTTAGAAGCTATGGAATGTATTTTGTTCAATTCTTTCTCTATAACCCAAGGGTGTATAAGATATGACTTTTTCAATGCTACTAATATTTAGTCATAGGATATACAAATTTAACGATGAGTATAATAAGTGAAATAAAAGCATAAAATTAGAAGCTCTTTCAACAAATTTGAAAATGCATGGTTTTTACTGTTTGTGAAAAGTAAACTTGGAAAGAAATTCAATATTTTTTTAGAACCAGCACAAACTTAGTTGTTTTCTTAATCATTTAATGATGCATTGAAATTAATCTGTAAGAATTCCCTGATGGCCTTGGTAGCTTAGAAGTAATGGTCACAAACTTCGCAGACGGCTATGATCAAGTCGAATTAAGGGCACGAATCCTGATTCCACGGCGAATCTCATCGTGTAGATTAATCATGGTTGCTGCAGGTTGAATGAAACTGGATCTCAAAGTCCTGGTGTAGTGTAGAAGTTAGGAGAGATAAGTACTGGTTCACACACACACACACACACACACACTGGTCCCTGTTCTCGCCATGGTCAAGTTTCCAAGGTCCTTCTCTAATAACTCTCTTTGTTCTATTGTGTCTTAAGAAATTGAAAATTCACATGTCCGGGTGATCTGTGACTAAACATTCTAAAAATGATTTTTGAAAATTTCCATTAAGCAAATATTTTTAATTCAAATCAAAATGTAAATAATACTGTGCTAATGTTAACTATGGAGGCAAGAAGACTTTGCGGACAAATGAATGCAGTTTGATTTTCAAATGGTTTCAATATTCTTTTTCCCATTGTTTAGTATTTAATTAATAAACTGTTCTTCTTGCATTTTGTGTTTGTAATTAACTTAATAACAATTTTACTTCACTGTGGTGGGGAAATTGTTTTGTTTTCATCACGGTATCTAAGACACTATATCTGAAACAACAACGTTTTATAACATAGACGTAATTATTACTGGAATTTATGCCATACGTTGTACGGTTGTAGTTTTTTTTCAACTATATGTGCTTATTCAAATAATAATCAATTATTGAATATGAACAAATAATTTAATCTTTGATTTTGTTTGCTTTATATTGTTGTCTTAATCCCTCTGATATCGAGGCTAGGATCAATTCTTTAGAAATATGGGCGAGACAGCTTCTGTTGCTCAAAACCTGAACATCCTTGTAATTTGAGCTATGGTCAGAGAAGCAGGACTGTACCAGAACTGACATCCACTCTAATAGGACAACAGAACTCAATTTTTTGTTTGTAAATGTATGCACTATGCTAATTCTCTAACATTAGTAACATGGACGTGCCTTCTTTAGATTTTAAGTAATAGTGTCCCTAGTTATTTTGTTTTCCAGGTTTCCGTGTTTCTATATGCCACGGGATGCGTTCCGGATATTATATAACAATCCTTCTCTATTTTGTACCTTCTACTTGTGAAACTCTTTATTCTTTCTTCTATCTTTCTTACGTTTAGAATACAGTTACATGGTTGTTGCAGCATAACCAGATTCGGCACTTGCACCATGAGCTGACTTTCACCTCACTCATTACATTTAGTTCATGCTTGATTTTCGGTAGAAATTAACGATAGCATTCATGCTCTCTCTCACACACACACACGGAATGACAATTTTTTTTTTAAATCTACTAAAATAAAAAAAAAATATGTATTCAGAAAGAATATTTTGATAAAATTTACCAATTTAACTTTGTTTGCAACGAGATTTAGAAAAAAAATTATTCTTTAAATTTTACACATTTCTTTATATATTTTATAATTTTTTTTCGTATACCACATTCAAACGTGAAGCTCCAGTTTCTTTTCCTTTTAACTCCTTTAAAATTTTAGAATCGAAAATATAATTGAAATTTTATTGATGTCATTAATTATTAAGTATTTTTGAAAAAATTCAGCTTCGTTTGATACATCTTGTGTGATGTATTCAACTTCGTTATCCCTTCATCCTCTCAACATGACTTACGAGCTCACAAAAATTGGCGCTTTGTGTGTGTGAAAATGTACAGTAAATCTGTCGCCAAACAGAGAAACTTGCAACCCCTCATATCGAAGATTCCTCCCCTTTTCATTCCGAATCCTTCTCCTTTTTCATTTTTTCTTTCTCAATATTTCTTCTTTTTTTTCCCTTCATCTCCTCTTGGAGGATATACAAAAGAAGTCAATATGATAAATCTCGCAGCGCTAAGCCCACGAATTAAACGCTATTATTCAAAGCCGTGAAATTGAAAAATGAAACGAATTGGAATTGCACACGGCAATCTTTAACAACTAGAAAAGTCCTCGATTTTTTAATGACTCTAATCCGAAATAGACAGATCGTTTTTCTTTTTCCTGTTAACATTTTGTTATATTTTTTTGCCATTTTTTTTTTTTTTTTTTTTTGTATGTGTGGATCGCGAACACGTCTTCAACAGAGGTAGAATGATTTCACCACGTAACCATCTTTCGATGCGATATGCGAGCTACGCGAAAGCGGATGTTGGAAGGAGTACAACAAATGAGTCGTCATTTTACGAAAGGTTCATTTGTTATCAATTATGGTCATTTGTTGAGGGGGCGACTTTCACACGCAAGCGGCATTCCTTTTGAAAAAGAGTCACGCCGCAAAAGCGTCATCTCGTTAACACGTTTTTCATTAGGCCCAAAGATTCACGGACCTTCGTCCATTGTTCCCTCACAAAACTAAACCTGATCGACTTTTGATGGTGAGCATTACTACGGTACACACAATTGCCCGCCTCACGAAACACAAGAATACAAAAGGGTGATCAGTTTTGGATTTCGTGGTTAAGGACGTAGTTTGGAGAGCAATTCCTTATGAGATCTAAGTAGCTCTCTCGCACATACACATTTCTTTAAGTAGCTTTTTTGTGGAACGTATCATTTTACCAAGGTACATTTACTACTTGGGAATTTTAATAGATAGGGCGGAGATAATTCTCCTTAAAGTACAGGGCGGATGTAATTCTCCTTCAAGTACTGAGTATAATTAACCTTAACCTTTCATATTGCTGCTGCACGCAGCACACTTTAATAAAAAACATTGGAGTTCAGACTTGATGTTTTAACATTTACTTTTAAATTCTTTTTTTTGTTTAGAATGGAAAGGATTGATATATATCGAGTGATAAGTCTTGCTTTACACATTTTAAGCATGCTGTTTTTAAAGAAAAAAAGGTTAGAAAGAGAATAAAATTAAATAATTTTTCTGAAATTTTTTAATCTAGACTTTTTTTTCTATTTTATTAGTTAGAGAGAAAAAGAATGAATGTGCAATAAAGATGTGTTTATAAGCCTTTTTGTAACACCTGTCTTTAAAGACAAAATTGTTTTGTGTTCATAAAGCCAAGTATATTTGATTAGCCCTTTGCTTCGAGATTTCGCAATTTCCTTTGTCTGTTGAATTTCTTTGACAACATGATAAGTGGAGAAATTTTAGGAAATAATTTTTTTCACACTTATTTGCAGGCAAGATACTGTTACTCTCTTCACGCATTTTAAATCGACGATGGACATGATTTCCAGTAATATTTCCGATTATCTAAACCTTACCGAATTATTAGAGTTCGAAGTCTATAATTACATATTTTAGTAACAAGGAAAAGTGAACTGAAAAATATTCAGAGCTTTTATTATCGGGAGCCTTCAAAACGGGCAAAATGTACTTCAGTTTGATTAAGTTCATCGAAATTATGCTTGATAATTAAATTTATGAAAATTCAAATTGTGAGTTATCCAGTTATTTCGCATAGTGTGAATAACAAATTTATATTAAAACTTGAAATAACTCTTGTAAAAATATAAAAATTTTAAAAAAAATCCGCTTTCTTTTCAATATATTTTTGTGATCTATTCTAAACTATCTCATACTATGAGTAGATGCTTATGGTACCAGGTAGTAAAAATTTATTAATCAAAAAACCTAATTAAACTAAAATTAACTTATAAGAAAATTATTTAAACAAAAACTAATTCGATGAAATTAACTTATAAGAAAATTATTTAAACAAAAACTAATTCGATGAAATTAACTTAAGAGATAATTTGTTATGGAAAAAATCAATTTGTTTCAACCAAATCATTTTGTAAAAAAAAATTAATTTGTTAAGGAGCGAGGAGACAGGTCAATGGTCACGTGAATTTTTCATCTAAAATAAATATTAATATTCCTTATATTCGTGAAAATAAATATTTTTATGTAATTGAAGCCATAATATATACTAAAAACAATTGAAACCTGCCATGTCTGTAATTTCTTACAAAAGAAAATGTTGAAATTTTCCATACATTTCATTTTTAAAAAAATTGTAATAAATTCGAAACTTATTATTCTTTTCGATATCTCACTTACAATAATGGGGAATTTTATGAGTAGTACAATCCTAGTAAAAACCTGTTTGCATGCTTAAATATGATTAATGATTAGTTCTGATACTTTAATATTACTCTTCAAAAAAAATAAAAGATTACTAATGTCATTCTTTTTTTTTTTTTTTTTTTTGATGGAAGGTTTTCGAAAGAGTCAATCATTTATTCTTCATTTCATAGTTACTTAAGCCATAGCCTTTTGATTAATGACTAATACTTGTTTCAAACATTTGTTAACAACTCTGAAAGTTGCTTGAACTGACATTTGTATTTTAGATAATTATTTCAAGCAATGTGCCCCCCCCCCCCAATGTTTCGTTAGAGAACATTAGAACATTTTGTTCTATAAATTAATCCATTTAGAATCGCTTTATGTAGGCCTACTCATTAAATGAAATTTATCTTCTATCCTGAAGGTAAGAAAAACGTACTTAATTCTACGAATCTGGAATGCCCGATTTTGAGTGAGCAGTATTGTTAAAATCAATCTATATGTCTCTGAAAATTGAACAATTTGATAAATTGCCTTCCACATTATTTCTAGAAACTTGATGACCAGCACATAATTTTCAACGTATGAAAATGAAAACAGGAATTTTTTTATGATGCTGATTAAATTACAATTATTCCAGAAATAGATTTCAAGAAATAAAGGCTCATGATTCTAGAAATAAGTAGACTTGATTACAGCTAAAGATGGCAATTTCTGTTCTTTCAGATGAGGTGTTCTTGTCAGTTCCTATTCACTTTTAAAGAACTGCACTCTAACCTGTTATTAAGATTGCTCGAACAAAACCTCAAATGAACTATGCATTAAAGAATAACCAGTGGTTATTTTATACATTTGAAGAAAAATCAAGCCGGTTGAATCTTATAAAAAACTATATTTTGTTTTAAATTAATACTATTATGCTGAACCCACGCACAAACACACACAAATATATAGTATTTACGCATGTTCAAAATAATTGGATCACTTGAAATAAATGTTGATAATTAAGAATTTGAAATAATTTCTCTATTAAGTAGAAAGCGTGAATCAACAGTCAGTGGAAAAGAGTCAACTGAATAGATTAAACAAGCAGGAAGTGAAGAAAAGAATTAGGTACACTGAACAGTTGAAAAAGAACATAGTAATAGCCTGTCGAGTTCCCTGCTTTCGGAAATTAGGAGAAACGGCTCAAAATGCGAGTAATTTAGAAAAGTAAAGAACAGGCTTCTGTTGTAGCATTGAGCTAGATGATTTAGCATTTTTAGAGGAACTAGTTAAAAAAAAAGATGTTCCTTTAGTCTCCATGCCTAAATACAACGCCCAGAAATAGTCTAATATGAATTATGTCTTAATAAATAAAAAAAGGTCACAGAAGGAGAACATCTGGATTGTAAGAGTGCTTGGTAATAAAAATTTCTTTCTGAAAATGCAATAAAAGCACGTAGGATTACGAAATTTTTGTACTCTCATATTATACTGAAATCGCAACAATAACTGATTGCTAGTTCTGCACAATAACATTTGATACTAACAATTTCATGGATTACTATTCGATTTGATCCTTGTCAAATGTGAAATTTTATTCTTACATTTAAAATCGGCACTTTTTAATAATACTTGCTTAAAAATATTTCGTAAGCTGTATTACTTGATTATGTAGATTTACTGAAATAATAATTTCCAAGTAGTGAGATTAAAATGTTTTTCAGTCTTCTTGTTATGTTAGATTAGAGTTTATGTACTTGTGTAAATTGCAACTTTTTGTGCTGCTTGAGTTTTATTTTACCTTAATTTATTCAAATAATAAAATAATAAATAAATAAAAAAAAGTAAAATAATTTTAGAGAAGCTAATCCTACTATAATGATTTTTTCGAAAATTAAAAATTTCAGAATTAAAAACAAGTCTTTATTGCTTGAAATAACAAGTATAACTCATACTTGAATATCTTATTACGAGTATTTCCTGCTTGTAGTTATTTAATAATTAAAAAAAAAAAAAGACAAATTTCGAAAAATACATACAGAACTGTATGTTTCAGGAAATAACAAATGTGTTATGGTATGTAAATGATAAAAAGGACATTTTGAACAAAATCTAGATAGTCTTGACAAAATTAGGTATTATAAGAGCCATTGTTAATAAAATTTAAGAAATAATCACGACAAATTATGCATTAAATTAGAAAACCGAAACAGGGTATGCTAAATAATTAAAACAAATGCCTGAACTTAATATTTTGATCATTTGTAAGCGGTGTAAGTACTTTTTAGTTGGGATTTTGTTGTAAATGATTAAGTACTTCATCTATTGTATTTCGGTCCCAAAACCTTATTATTTAGTGAGCTATTTGAACTGATTTCTTTATTTTACAACTATGAAATCTAATCATTTTAGTGTGATTGGAAAAGTAAATTGAAATTGGATAATGGAAATTTAAAATACTACTACTTAGTATTTATTTATAGTTTTTGCTTTATTATTTCAATCATTTATAACAGATTCGGAATTGCATGCAATAATTTCGAATTCAAACCTATCATATAAACATAGAGGATACTAAAATGTTTTTTGAATTATCCTTGTGGATTTAAAATTGAGAAACGCCTAGAGAATATGATCAGTTTCTTAAAGTTTTCAACTGCAGTATCATATAGATTGAAATAATTCCGTATAAATAGTTCTAGTGCGTATAACAATCTATAACAAAAAAAAAAAAAAAAAAAACGACTCACCAAGAAGGAGTTGCCCGATTGTAATGAAATTTCGTTCGCAAAAACATTTAGACCGAACATGCAAATGATTAAAATTTGGTGTCCGATGGAACGCATCGGAACTGCGCACTCAGCAGGTGCATATAAGAAGCGATTCTCAACCTGATGATCAGATTTTCTGTTGCATTATCTTTCACTTTTTTACTTTTTTTTATCGGATTTTCTGTTGCATTAAAGTTAGGATACCTTTCAAAGACTATAAAAATGACTCGCCGCAGGATTCAAGCTCATTACGAGCCACTGTCAGAGTTTGAAAGAGGTAGTATCATTAGATTGAAAGAGGCAGGTTGGGCAAATCGGAGAATCGCTCGTCATATGGGTCGAAGCGATGCGCGTTAGAAGATGCTGGCAAGAATGAGTGGACAATGGCAGATTTCAGCGTCATAATGGTAGAGGTCGACCTAGGGCCACAGCAGATCGGGAGGACAGTCAGATGAGCTGTCACAGCGCCTAATTCATCGTTATCAACCATCAGACGTGCGACACGCATACTAGTGTCGACCATGACCATTCATAGACGGCTGAGAGAGCAAAATCTACGCTCGTACCGACCACTACGCCACCTGCCCTTCACGCCTGTATACTGTCGAGACAAAAGATTGGTGCTTGAATCGATCAGGTTGGAATGATGCTGTCTGGGGACGTATAGTGTTTAGCGACGAATCCTGCTTCCAACTGTGTCCTGACGATAATCGAAGACGTGTCTAGAGACCCCCAGGGCAGAATGCCGATTCTGCTTTCACTATTGCACGCCACACAGGCCCTCAACCAGGAGTTATGGTGTGGGGTGCCATTTCCCTTGATAGCTGAACTCCTTTTATCGTCATTAGAGGCACACTTACAGCACAGCATATGTCGACGACATTCTGAGACCTATTTTGCTACCATTGCTTTTGCTGTACCCTGACCTTATTTTTCAGCAAGATAATGCCAGACCATATACGGCACGTGTGGCTGTGAGCTCTTACAGCTTATCAAACGCTACCTTGGCTAGCCAGATCTCTCTCCAATCGAGTATGTCTGGGATATGATGGGAAGGCGACTGCATTTACGAGGGAATGTCGATAATTGGAACAAATTTGGCAAGAAATACCGCAGGAGACCGTCAGGGAGCTTTATCACTCTATGCCACGTCGTGAGGCAGCTTACATCCAGGCTAGAGGTGGATCAACATCTTATTGAGTTTGTTATTTTGCAACTTTGTAACTCAGAAATAACTCATTACATTTTTCTGAAATTTTAATCATTTTCTATTCTGTGCATGATTTTCCTATTCGCCAATTTTTGTCTCCATCGAACAACTTCTTCTTGGAGCGCCGTTTTTTTTTTTTTTTTGTTATAGAGTTTACTTTAAACTGTCTCTCTCTCTTGAATCTGCAGATTTCTAAGCTTTTATATAAGTGAGAGTTTTCGTTATTATACTCATTACTGCAAAGAATGTCAGCTGTTGTTAAAAAAATATATGACATCGCAGTACCTTTTTTTCATTGATTTCAATTATTTGATTAGTCTTTTTAGTATAAAAAATCTTCAGTAACTTCACGAATTTTTTTCTTAAACATATTATTATGGTTTAGTTATATCATAAAACGAGTCTGAGGCTATTTATTAAATCTGAAACTGTAAGTTATTTTTGAATTTTAACTGATTTTCAAAACATATTTTTGCTGGTTATTTGCAATAGAGACAATTATTCTTAATCAACAAAATTTAATTAATTTTGCAATGTATTGTTTCAGAGAAAGCAACAACTCTTTTATCACTTCTGAAAAGTGTCGGAAACTTTTAAAGAACATCAAAACCGATGAAACGGTCTTTTAAAATGAACTAAACCCCAAATACAATTTATAAGTCTTTTCAAAGACTTCATTAAAAAAAGACGGGCATTTCAACATCAGCGCATAAATGCAATTCTTTTTGTTGTAATGTCCATCAAAATGGTAATTAACTGCCTGACAATTAAATGCTTAATTAAGATGTCTGCCGCGTGACTGAATTTCCTTCAGAAAAGCCCTTTCGGCGATTGAATGAATGAAAAGGAAGAAATACTTTTTCCTGGAAAATATAACATAAGAATATATGGATTTTTCTTCAGTCATGGATCAGGTGTGATTGAAAACTGATTTTTTTTTTTTAAATTTTTTTAAAACTATTTTACAAAGTATTGGTTGCTTTTCATCGATAAAATTATAAAAAAAAAAAACAATTGCCGTTTGATACTTGTATCTTTTCATTGATAAAATTATAAAAGAACAATTACCGTTTGATACTCGTTTCTTCACGGGAACTTTGAATATTGACAATCCTTTTATGTAGTCCCTCTGTTATTTTAGTATGACTTGTAATAGGTATAATTTTAAAGTTGATTTTTAATCCAATCTTACTTGTTTGTTAGCCACCCCTTTGCAAATGCTTAATACGTCCACCTATATATATAAGAACAAAAAAAAAAAATTAGGATTTGTTAAAATTTAATAGAAAAGGATTTAATTTGGACTTTGAAAATAAAATGTTTGTGACTGCATAATAAATTTCGTTATGAAATTATTTACTGAAAAAATATGCAATAAAATATAAATTTTTCTGAATATTTTAAATCAAACCACATGAAAATGCTCTAATTAATTTCCCAGAAACGATTAAAAATGTACAAGCTCTGATCAACTTTATAGTACGTAAAAATTTTAAAAACTCATTTTCTCAATGTGATTATTCTTTTTGTGCATAGTATCTTAAAACCTCTTTAAACCTCTCATGAAAATTGAGCAATCACATTATCACAACATTTTGCAAAATTCGAATTAAAATTGCTGTATTTTGGACATATTTTGATCTTTTCAGTGGTAGATGCATATTAAAATCTGAAGATCTTTAATGCCAATTATAATAAATCTTAAAAATTCAAAACTGCATTAAATAAATATTTTAGTTTCATTATATTTGTAAGCATTTATTTGTGTGTTTAATAAAAAACAAAAATTATGCATTTCGAAGCAAAACTTACTTAGGACTGAGGGAGCAGATTTATAAATCATTAAATACTGAGAAAAGAAAGCATTTCCATTCAGCCATATCTTACAAATTATGCTAATATTTTTCAAATATTTAAAACTATTTTATCAAAGTACAAATTATAAATTATCACATACAAAAAATTGAATGTTTTAATTCAGTTTTTAAAAAGATATGAAACTGAAAGAAAATGGATAATATGCTTGATTAATTGCGTTTAACAGTTGTATGACCTCTTAAAAGGATTAGCATGTATTTTCTCTGTACCTTTACCATAATTTATGCTTTAATAGATTATTTTTGATATCCGTTTATATATAACAATAGAAATCTAAAAACTCTTCCTTATATTTTTGAAAAAATGAATTGTTAAATGTATATATTTAAAAAGAATTTGTTATTGTTTAGCAAATTGGTATCATGATCCGAGATTTTAATTTTGAAATTTGAAGGAAGAGTGAAAAAGTAAAATTAATTTTACGGGTAAGCAATATACATTACAGACAAATATAAACACAAATAGTTTTCTTACCTTTAACAGAGCTGTTATCTTATGAAAATATCAATTTATTTTACCTTACATGCTATTTAATAGTAAACATTAAATGAATAAGAGAAATAATATTAATTGAAATCGGTTTCATTTTTGCCTTAAAAAGGAATATTGTGGTAAGTTTATTTACCTAACGCAGTGCTCTTTTAAAGCTTTAAAATTTATTTGGAATACCTATTATATTGAAAATTTCGTGTTTTTTGCTCACTGAATATTTCTGGAAAATGAAGTGAAAACAACTTCAGTTTAGTTTTAAATAAATACGTTTCTTATTTGAGTGAGAATATAAGAATCAAGACAATTTTTGAGAATATCAAATACTTCACAATGGTATGTTTATAAACACTTACCTTTTATCATACAAGTTTCCAATAGAATGACTAAATTATGAAGTAAAAATAAAGGAGGCTTTTAAGACTTTATGTAAATACTTTAATGAAAACTTAGTTGATTTTCGGAATAATACATTATAATTTTAAATACAGAAAACTTTTGATGAACTTACACATCAATCTTTTAATATATAAAAATTCAGATTCATGGATAACGTAATTACAATTTCATACAAATGGAAAGAAATTAAATTGAAACATTAATTTATCGTAATTACATTTTTTTGTTTAAATTATTACACATATCAATAAATTGCTTAAACAGCTATCGGAAAAAGAAAAAAAAAACTTAGATATCTCGAAAGATTATCATACTTTATTTTACACTAAGATTTCTAAAACCTTTTTGGGGAAAAAAAAACACCACAACTAAAATTTTAACTAAAAAGATTAAATAAAGGTTTTTTTTTTTTTTTTTGCTACAATTCATGTGAAACACTCTATATTCTTACACGAAAATAGGTAGCTTAAAGTCCTTTCTTAATAAAGTACTTACATGACAATGAATTTCAAACGATTGGTTTCCATCTCTTTTTATGTAACATGCATTCTTATCTTCAGCCTTTTTAATACGATATACAATATTTATGATAACTTACCTAAGCCCTGAGATACATCGAGAATACTAAGAAAAATTCTCAAAATAAAAGTTTAACATGAATTTCATTTTATAATTCTACTACAGAATTATTTTCAGACATATAAATCATGATTGGAGACTTTGTTTGAATCAAATATATTTATGAATAATTTGAAATTTTGGTATACAATCGTGAAAGACTTAGTGATTTTGCATCTAATGGCTCCATGTAACAATTTAAAACAAAGTTCGTTTAGAAAACCGCAACACTTGAAGCCCTTTCATGTATTTACATTGCTTAGAGGCTGACTACTTTTTAAGCTTTATTTCAGACATTTTAAGATGCGCGGCAATCCATTTGTACACATTGCATTTTTCAAGAGCTTAGTTCTAGTCCGCCATCTTAACTTCAGAAATGATGTCATCTCGGGCAAAGTGTTAAGCTAGTCATTTGAGCTGAAGAAGGTATGCAATACGGTTGTAGAAGAGTTGAGCCAGGAATTTTTCCGTATGCACCAACACCGGATACTATAGGCGATAGAAAAGCATTTGCAACGGCCGAAGGTAAACCGGCAAGAGGTCCATGCTGCAGCTGTAATGGAGATGGCAGAGTTGGGTAAGGCCTTGATGCCATGCGCAACTTTTCTATTTCTGCTTCTTTGAGCCTTTTCTCTTTGGCTCTTCGATTCTGAAACCATATTTTGACTTGAGTCTCTGTGAGACTGAGTGAAGATGAGAATTCTGCTCTTTCAGCAATTGAAAGGTATTGCTTGGCGCGGAACTTTTTTTCTAGAGATAAAAGCTGTTGTGTGGTGAAAGGAGTCCTTGGTTTCCTATTGCTTTTGTGTCTCCGCAGATGGCAAGTTAAGGGTGCTGGCTTTGGCGATGCTCCTTCAGAGACTGAAAAGAAAAAAAAAAAAAAATAAGATAACCTTTAAGTTGTTTTTAAAATATAATCAATCACCAGCTTCCGATTTTTGATTAAAAAAAGGGCAAAGTTTTTGAAAACATGGTTGAAATTTTCCCAATGATTAATGTAATAGAATATAAAATTAGCTTAGAACAACGTTTTCTATAAATTACTAATTATAAAAATAGCCCTTGTGTCCTACCCTATTGGTTACGAATGTAACGAACTTCAACTAAATTGTCAGAAAAGACGAGTAATAATTCATTAAAATGATTTTAAATTATTTTGAATTAATTATTTTCCTTTCAGCATAGTATTTTACGAAATGCTTTATTAAAGGCTGAAAATATTCCGAAGAATTAGGAATTAGAAAGCTAATTTAATCTGATCTGATCTAACTTTTATCCACATCTCATGATTCCCATTATAAACTTCAAAATGAGTCGAATTTCAACTAATTAATTTAAAAAATAATAAAACACGACATTTTGAGTCTTTTGAAGAAGAATAAAATGCTGAAAATTAAGTGGTTCAACAATATTTTAAATGCTCTTTTTAAATTCGTAATTTAAATGAATTTTTTTTCAATCAAAGTAGTTAAAATTTCAACCCTATGAAATGTCTTTTTCCATGAAAAAAACAGTGAAAATAGAATTATGACAAAATATGCCTTTTTGAATATTTATTTCCGATATTTTCTTTTCTATTTTGAAAAGCTTTTTTGGAAAATTTTTCTGTTGTATCAACCAACTCTCCATATAATGAATATTGATTAAAAAGTTCCAGTTGTTTTTTTGTTGTTGTAAGAATAATTTTCGCATTATTATTATCGTAGTAATGGGATTCAGTATTCGGGTTTAACTATTCCCTTATATTAATGCAAGTGAACGAATAATTTACAATCACGACATCAAGCATTTAAAATTATCGTGAAACATGAGTGAACAAATGAAGAGTTGTAAAAATTTTATTAACTTGTACGAATATAAACTAATAATAAATTTGTATCGTTTTCAAAAACTTTCTGTTGTTAATCTTTGTTAAAAGTATTCATTTTAAAAGATGTTACACATGAATAAATAATTCCTTCTGAATCTCTATTTCAAAACATTTTAGGCTATTAATAATTTCCAATGATATAATATACACACACACAAAAATTCAGAAAACAAATTTTAACGAATCATTTTCATTTAAGATTGCCTTCACCTTAGAGCCCGATCCCAATTTAGAACACATTCTCAAGCAGAAAATTGTTCTTGTTTTCATATAAACTTGTAACGTTATAACGCCGGCATCCGTTTATTACATAGTATTCACAAAATTTAGAAGCATTTCAAAAATGCGTATTTTTTCACTTGGATATAAAATACTTAAAACCCATTTAGAACATAGTTACAGGAACGAAACAGTTAAAGGAGACAAAATATAGAACACATTTTACACCCCCAAAAAAATGTTTAACTCATACACAAGCGAGTAATATAATAATCTCTCTTCAATATAGCTTTCTATGGTTCGGCCTATGCTGTAACCCGGTGCTGATCGAGCCTTTTCTGTTTCTTTCGTGTTGATTCTGGAATTTGTTGATCTTGACTGCTAAGTCGCGATGCAGCTCTGCTCGTATTTTCGCTTAGAGTTTATTGTAATTTTCATTTATTACAGAGTTTCGTGTTTTCTAACAGGTTACATATCATGTTTGCAAAAAAAAAAAAAAAAAAAAAATTAACTGTGTACATACTGTGTACTGTACAGTAAAATGTTCTTGAATACCAGTAGGTGTTCTTCAAGTGCTAATAAAACTAATGAACGAAAGCATACGACTAGAGTAGCTTGTGGCGGCTTGTTTTTCTTTTGTGCTGTATTTTTCTTATAGATTCAAATAAATTAATATTCAACATGTTAATTTAATTTCGTAGATGCTGGATTTGGTTTCGTTTCTTTTTATTAACGTCACACTAGAAGCAACACGAGGGCTATTGGCGAGCGTAGTGCTGGAAGTAGGCGATATACTTCGGCAGATATTTATAGCATCTGCACCGGTACAGAATGTGGGTAAATACATGTTTCAGTCATTTGGATTTTTATCTAAGATGATTTATCTTTGTTATCCCTGTTAAAACCATAGTGACATTTGATGATTCGGCAGGGTCGTGGTCCCGAACGTGCCGTATTAAAAAGCGTTTTCACTGTATTATAAAATGTAATTCTCTCCAAAGGGTAGAGAATTCAGAATATAATATTAATGTTTATATGTTGCAAAATTTATCTTGGTTATCGGTTCTGTTCTCTAAAATTATGCAAATACATTTATAGAATTTTCATATCGAAATCCAAAAATGCCTGTAATGCTTGTTTTTAGAGTTTTCAGTAACGCAAAAAATGGATTTCTTTTGCGTGTATCTAGCAAATTTTTTTATAAACTGAAATAACAAGGAATATATTTTTAAATTTTGGTTGTACAGGATGTGTTCATTCGGAGCTCACGTGTTATTGACTGTTGCCAAGTAATGAAATTAAAAAAAAAAAAAAAAAACTCGCCCCAACCTGTGTACAATTAATACAAACTTAATAGCATTGAAGCATCGAAAATTAAATAGTTTAGAAGTGAAAAATAAATTCTTACTTTTGATAATTTTATATGAAGAGAACAAGTACTCTTGATAACTAAAATGCTGAAATTGAAGTCGAGAAGTAAAATGTATGTTCTTAATTACTTGATTTGGTTTGGTTTTATTAACGTCGCACTAGAAACATCACAAGGGCTTTGGCAACGGACCTCGTAATTTTGAACCACGGTCAAATGACGAGGTCGACACCTGAGCTGGCACCCCCTCTCCTAACTTCCACACCACGCCAACGGGAGGACTTTGGGCCCCAACAGATTTAACGTGCATCAGCTCCGGCTACACGGCAGGTCTTTAGTGGCACAAGGCTCGAACGCCCAAATCGAGGAAAACCCAGGCCGCGAGTCCACGACCATGACCACTAGGCTACCGCGGCCTCTTAATTACTTGAAATTTAGGTCTTAAATTATGAAAAGCTAATAACTTACAAATGATAGTAAATGTTCAAGAAATAAATGGTCATGTAACATATTTGATTAATCAAAGGTAATCATGATCACAAAACTTATATACTCAGGTGTTATATAGTTATTTAATTTTATTAATTTAATACGAAAGCGTATTATTGAAATTTTTCGAATAATCAGAATATCGATTCTTGTCTGAATTATGCTGAAATTTAATATCATTATTTATCCTAAGGGTTCCATACTTGTAACTTTTCGATGCAACTTATTTTTAAACTAAATTATATATAAATATATATATAAAACTATCAAATTTCTTTAATTTGACATGCTGTTCAGAAATTATGCAGGTTTTTTTTTCTTTTAATGTCTTGAGGTACAAGCAATTTTTGCAACTAATTTCCAAACCAATTTTACTGAGAAATCTTACAAAAATTAGATATATTTTAGCAACAGAATAATGAATGAATAAATAACATAATTTTATGAAATTACTTAAGAAAGTTCCAACAAAAATTCGGATAAAATTTTTTTTGATTTTTTTACAGCTGTCTAGTATGGATATATTTTTTGAGCTTTTAATTTTATTATAAATTTTTATATATTTGATTACATTTAAAAAAATCGTCATCATCATCATTCGGAGAAGCTGTGTTATAACTAAACATTTAATAAGAAAAATCTTAATAAAAACAGTGATATTTTTTTTCTGTGTTTGTGGTTAGGTATATTTAGAGAGTTTAAATTATTATCATAAAGTTATGCGTAACCTTGCACTGAATAAGTACAGACGTTGTACCTTGACACAGTTATGTACTTTTCTTTAACGCTAATTTTTAGAAGTTTATGTTGCTTCTTCCTGAATATAAAAAGTTTATTTTATAAAAAAAAAAAAAAAATGGTAATATCATTTTCTTTTATTTCTAACTCATTTACATTAACATAAAAGAATACTTTGTTCTAAAGTAAAAGTATCTTACAAAGCTCATATTCTTGCACAGAAAGGGGGAAAAAAACCCAAATTAGCTGAGCACATTCTAAAATGTGTTTAAAGCATTTCTTAAAACTCAATGGTTTTTTTTTTCTCAGCTTAATAATATAAGCAATGAATCTCTTTTACACAATCAACAAAAATTATCAGTTTAATCGTTTAAAGGAATA
Organism: Nephila pilipes; assembly: GCA_019974015.1. Classification (NCBI taxonomy): domain Eukaryota; kingdom Metazoa; phylum Arthropoda; class Arachnida; order Araneae; family Nephilidae; genus Nephila; species Nephila pilipes. The sequence goes on from BMAW01062283.1 coordinate 46,322, forward strand.
TATTTTTAAAAAAAATTGCAACAAATGTGTAGCAAACTAATAGAAAATTAATTTAATGTATACTCATTTTGGCTTCATATGTTTATTACTAACAGGATTCATTGGAAAAAACAGGCATATTAATTGCAGATTTAGGTTAAAAAGACCGCAGTATAAAACGTAAAAGCAAAATAATCTTTATGACACAAACACAGCCTTTGGAACAATTATTCAGTGTTAAAAATGTAGTTATTTATGACATAAATCACAATTTAATATCGTAATTTTCATAGCATGCTTATCAAATAGTTAATTTACTCAACCGAAAATATGCAGAATTATATATTAAGTGTTACGAACATTTGGGCTAAAAATTAATTTATTTCAATATTTAGTTAAAATCACAAAAATGTACCTTGATAAAGTTTTAAGTAGTGATGTTCTTGTAAAAAACTTTAATAATCGCCAAATATTATAATTCTTATTATTTCTAATTTGTGTCTCTCGTTCAGATTCCTGTTATAAAAATTCACTACATTTCATCTTAAAGCAATTATTTGTCTTTTGCTATTAGTTATCAGTATATCTCGAGAAAACTCAATAGTTTTTATCTGATTCCTTGAACTGGTTTCCTTCGTGTAGATTTGTTTATCTTTTCCACTAAACTAATCACTGTTAAAACATTTTATTAATATTCAGACAAATTCATTAATCTGAATTTTCGGGATACTTATATTTTCTCATTCATCGTGACCGTAAAATATTTTCTATTTCAACACGACTCAATCACTGATTATACACTCACAGGTCAAGGATATGTTATAATCTATTATTCTAAATTTTCATTCTGGTTAAATTTTATATAATGTTTATTGTTGCCCAAGTTTCAATCAGTTATTTATTTATACGTATGAAGATTGAATGCCGAATTTTCCTTTTAAAATCTGGTAATATTTGAATCATTTCTAGCAATTTCTTATGCAAGTGATTAGTTTGATAAACTGAAGCAAAAGCAAAGACTTTATTTCATAAAAACGAAGAAGTTTCCAAATTTTGCTTTCACGGCAAGTTTCTTTAAGCGTATAGATGATGTTTCGTAACGTTAATACTATGGGGAGGAAAGGGGGGATACCATTGAAGTTTTTTTTTTTTTTTTTACATTTATTACGAAATTTAAATAACTGCCCATTAATTTATTATCACATAATTTATTACTCAATGAAGATGATTTCTTAAATTTTATAAGACAAAGTTATTCGAAAGACGACTGTTTTTTGAGTCCAGGAAAGTGCTTGTATTTTCCACAGAAACAGAAAACGAATGTTAAAACAAAAATCAAAGCATAAGCCTAATCATCATTTGGAAACACTTTACAGAGTAAAAATAGCTTTTTTTTTTATTACGAAACTAATTACTTTTCATATTCAAACATATAAAGGGGGGAAAAGAAAGCTTCTCCACATTCGCTGAAAACATAATAAATGTTTTTAATTTGCAATAGACGCCGTGGCATTTGACTTCTGAACTTCTTATCTTAATTAACTGGAGAGTTTTCGATTCGAAGAGGAATTGTCTGCTGTGTGGTTCGGATCTCACGTCTTTGAAAGCCGGCAAAAAACGACGCAATAATTCCGCTTCAGACTGTAGTTACCTTTCATAAGTCTGAAGGAGGCGGCACCGAGCTACCGATTCAATAGGCAAGTGAGCACTAATCACCTACCAATAGCCGGCCCAACAGTTAGTTGTCTCATTTAAAACAGATTGATTGCATCTTCAACCTCCCTCCCCTATTGCTTAAGTTCCAGGCGTGTTGTTTAGCGATTTCTCAGTGGGCACCGTTAACAGTAATTCTAACTGATAAATGTTATGCTTTCACGAAAATAAAGATTTTTTTTTTTTTGCCCTACGTAAGTAGGAAATCAGCATGGAACTAACTTACTTTGTGCTTTTCGACCTGGAAATACAGCGGACAAACATCACGCAATTCCGAGAAAAACTTTTCCTAGAAATGAGTACTGATAGAGGACAAACTATTATTGTTCCGGAAATTCGGAGAATAATGAGTTATACTAAGATAAATGACATATAAAAAATAATAATAAAATTAAAAACAGTTGTGAGCTTAAAATAAATCGATTTGTCGCAAACTTGAAAGTAAATTTAAATGAATAAATAGCTTTGAAACATATTAGCAGTGAGTAAAATAAAGCGATAGGTGACGAATTTCATAGCGAACCAAAAAGAAAGAAAAGAAATCTAAGTTAGTTGGAAGCTCAATAGGGAGCCTAGTTTGCCCTTTTCGACTTGGAAATACAGCGGACAAACTTCGCTCGATCCCAAGACAATTTTTTTTTAGAAATAAGTACTGATTGAGAACAAATTGTTGTATCAGAACAGTGAGTTGTGAGTTTTATTTAGATTAATGATCGATTTTGGAAGAAAAAAAATCAATTGATTAAAATAAATCATCAGAGGTGACGAATTTTACAGTAAAGGAAAAAAAAATCTATGTAAATTGGAAATTTAGTATGGATCCTCGTGGATTGCCTAAATACTGTAGACAAAACATGACGTGATCCTAAGTAAATTTTTCTCAGAAATATTCGTACCGACAAAAAACAAAATTATTATTGCAGCAGAAAACCAGTGAATTCTAAGTTTTATTTAGATGAATAAACAATTTGAAAAAAGAATCGATTGTGAGTTTAAAATAAATCGACAAGTGACAGATTTTAAAGTAAACTTTAATAATAAATATAAGAACTGATTTATTATTTTTGTTTTATAAATTTAAGATAAAATTAAATATATGCTGAGTATTATTATAAAGGTGAGATATTTAAGGCTCATCTGTCAAGTAATAGTGAAGCATTTAAGGTATAGAAGCGAAAATATTATTTCATAGAATATGAAAGGAAATAGCACACACACACTTTTAAAACTATATTTAGAATAATATCAAAGACACTTGATTTAAGTATAGTAATCTTATGTTATCCTTACTTGTAAATAATAATTTTTTCGTCCTTTAGATAGTAAAAATTATACTAAAATGTATTACATCTTGAAGGATCTTGGAAACATATTACATGACTTTAAGCATTATTTTTCTTTTTAAATTAGGTATCAAAATGCTTTATTATTATTAAAATTGACATCGCGATGGAAGTAATAAATCATTTCGTTTCCATTTTCTAAAAAAGAACTAAGAATACTTTCACTAAAGATTTGATTCATTTAAATTAGTAGAATTGACACCTTAGAAGAATATATGAATGTATATCTTCACATAAGAAATAAACATATAGTCATATGAAAAGACATTATAAATATTCCAGAAATATTCGATGGGAAAGAGAGGTTTTTGTAGTCTTAAACTAAGAGTAGGCCCAAACATAAACGCTTTCTTCGAAAAGACTACAAAATGAAATTTTAAAGTTGAATCGATTACAAATGATAAATGCAGGGAAATAATTTCATAAGTAGATATTTGTGGAATATAACTTTGCTGCATTATTAAGGGCTTAAAACTTCAATGAGAGGCAACGAAGAGAGAGGATAATTGCAATTCGTTTTTAGAGCATTTGGTATTAAGGTACAGATTTTTCTCCTTTAGTTAAATGTTTGCTTAGGGGTTTTAATATCTTCAGTCATTACTCGTTTTACATAGATGGCGCATTTTTATTAGTCATTCCTCATTTTCAAGTGGAATGTAAATGCGGTGTAAAATTTTGAAAATGCTTTTTGTTTGTATATTAAATAGGTGTTTCTCTTGATATAAGTAACGCATTAAAAAGGATTTGATTCTTTTATGTAAATTTCGTGTTTATGTCCTAATTTTGTGCTCATTTAACTTACGTCTGTCATTTATTTTTATGTATAATTTAAATCATACAATATTATTTCTCCTCACATTACACCTAAAAGATAGCACGTTTCAATGAAATCACGTGATTCTACGAGAGCTACATCTTCAAAAAACACAATTTTTTAAAAAAAATTACGGATTTTAAAGAAATGATCAAAGGAGAAATAAAACAGCTAAGCAGGAGAAGCTCCTTTTATAAATGGAACAATGTATTAATCTAGTTTAGTTTTTTTATTAACGTCGCACTAGAAGCAACACGAGGGCTATTGGCGACGGACCTCGTAATTTTGAGCCACGGTCAAGTGACGAGGACGACACCTGAGCTGGCACCCCCTCTCCTAACATCCACACCACGCCAAAGGGAGGACTTTGGGACCCGAACAGATTTAACGTGCATCAGCCCCTGCTACATGGCGGGTCTTTGGTGGCCAAGGATCGAACCCGCGACTGAACGAAAACCGCCGGTCGCTAGTCCACGACCTTGACCACTGGGCTACCACGGCCCTAATATATTACTCAAATGAGAACGTCAGTATATAAGAAATTGTTATCAATACATAAGCAATTCATTATGTATTGAAGGATCGCTCGTGTGATGTTGTCTATGTTTTTAACCTTCTTCTTTAAAATCTTAAAATTTTATTAAGTGTACTTTTTGATTTATTCTTAATTCCGACAATTTCATTGTCAAAAATTCTACTTATCCGGAAAATTTTCGATGGTTATAAAAGCTAATATTCCATTTTTGTTATGAAATTTCCGTTTACTTTAATTAACAATGTTCATTTATAACAAAAAATTTAAATGCTATAAATTAAAATAATACATTGCCTAAATTATCAAGTTTGATACTTTATATAACGATGTGAAAATACGAAAGCAAAAGATTACCTCTAAGTTCACTAAAATTGCTTATTTTTAAACTCATCGATTTTAGTTAATATTGTTGAAAGAGCGCAAACAACTTTCGTCTGAGCTATTCTCGTCGCTTCAAACTGACACATTTCCTGAAACGAATTTGGTTCGCGACTAGAAAGAATTGAGGAAAATGTTTGAAGAATGGAATAGCTCCAAAAGTAAAAATCTAATATAATCACTTTATTTCCAACTAGACAAATATCATGTCAAAAATTTGCCTTTTATAGTTTTAAAACAAAAATAATTCTCATTTTTGGTCTTTGGCAGAAGAGATGGTAAGATATCTATTTATCGTTAATAAAATGCAATATGATATTCAGATTGAATCAATTCAAACGTTAGGTCAGTCTGACCCATCCATATCTATAAAGACTGATGAAAAATAACATTCGTTCTTATTATTTATCCATCATTCTACCTTCAAGTTGAATCATGTCGAACAGCTGACATGCATTAAGTTTTTCACTGAGAGGTAGTGTGTTATTTTTTATGATAGTGTGAGTAAGGGGAAATTGATGGGTCAATCTGACCTAACGTTCCTATCAAAATGACATTTGTACGATATGGTCAACTCATATAAGAAATTTAATATCTGATCCGAAAGATATTGAATTTACACATGAGCTATTAGGCACTCAGGGACTTACATTCTTCATGTAAGTACGAGCATCACTCACCCAAGATATCTTCCTTTCTCATTGGGTTTACTGTTTTTGTTAAACATAAATGAAGCTATTCCGCGATACCCTAGCGATCCTTCTTTATTTTTGTCCACCAATTTTTCTTTTTTCCATTCTTCAAGCATCTAGACCACAGTTACGCCTCATCTGGCGCAGCACAGCCATGTCTGGCTCTTGCACCATTAAACTTAACCTTCACACACATGAGCTTTTAGAATGATTAATTGGTTTCTATTTACGTCGCATTAGAAGCAACACGAGGGCTATTGTCGAAGGACTTCGTAATTTTGAACCTTGGTCAAGTGACGAGAATGACACCTGAGCTGGCACCCTCCTCTCCTAACTTCCACACCACACCAACGGGAGGAGTTTGAACCTCGACAGGTTTAACGTGCGTCAGCCCCGGCTACACGGTCTTAATGTCGTAAGGACTTAAATCCACGACTCGACGGAAATAACGCCAACCGCGAGTTTGCAACCATGACCACTATGCTACCGCGGCCACCACGAGCTATTAGAAGATAAGGAATGTTTGCCATGTGCCGTGATGTTGTAGATCCATCATTTAAAAGTGTGCATAACACAGATTCTGAATAAGAAACTGACGAAGCTGAACTGGACCATCAAGAAATTGGAATAAAACCTGCGTTATATGTTAATGAAGAATCTTAAACGAACAAAAAAAAAAAAAAAAAAAAAAAGATTCGAGCCTCCAACAGATATTTAGTTAATGAGACATGGCTAGTATCACAAAAGTAAGCAAAATACAAGCCTATAAATATGTGATGAACTTAAGTACCCCCATCCTCCCCTTCCTCCAAAAATATAGAGGATGTTACATTGACTGCGAGGACAACAAATTGAAGCGTTATTGAAATTAAAGTTTTCCTTATATGTTTGAGCCATGAAGAAATAGTTCGTCACACAATATTGCAATTATTATGATAATGTTACATTTTAATGGGTTATATGTATACCCTTTGTAGCTCTATATCCCATATTTTCACATTTTTTATTGTACTCATTCATTAGCCTTAAACATTTTATATTCAATAATAATAAATTGGTATATAATGTGACTTATTCTAAACAAGAAATTTAAGGATATATTTTATGGAATAACCTAAGTAATTGTATAGTTAAAGAGTGTTTTAAATTGTCCTAAGTAATTGACTGGTAAGTCACTTTAACGTTCCTACTGCCTATTAATTTGAAGCAATAATGCATTAAAACTATATAAAAGATTATTATAGAAGACTGTCATTTAATTTCTTAGGAGTAATTTGAAGATACATTCAACATTACGCGCGACACGGATAATATTTTGAAACCCACGCCATTTGAGGTTGACAGTTTCCCAGGAAGAGTTTCGTTCTCGACAAATTTTTAAGTACTCAGTGATTAAATAGACATTACAAAATGTAAATAAACATGGGTCAAATCACATTCAAAGCCTCATATATTTGAATGTCCTCCTTTTCATGAGCAGACAACCTCATGTCAATTAACAATGTAAACAGAATAGTCATCGTCCCCCTTTTCATAAATAATGATTTAAAATTATGTACAACTGGCTGGTAAGGAATTTTTTTCTTACAGGGCTCATTATATTTCTACCAGATACTTTTCATTTTAATTTTTTTACATGTAGTTTTTTTTCTACATAAAACTAATTTAATCTGATTAAAATACACTTGAGCTATTTCTCTACTTTTCTTTTTAACAGTAACTGACAGTTTTCAATAAAAAACTCAATCTAAACTTTATCCTTGAATTATGGAAAAAGAAAATTTAATGCTAAAGTCTTTCAGTTATTTTATGAGTAGTAATTTAAAAAGAAGTTGCTATATCAAGGAAACACAAAGGGTTTATTAATTGCCTTTCTTTTGTGTTTCCGTGCACTTAATTGGCTGTTTTATTGTAGTTAGGAAGTTTACGTCTGATTAGACATGTATATTTAAATGTTAAACATACGTTATCGAAGCTATGATTGACACTAATCGTTACGCGATAAAAGTTCTTCAGCCAGATAAAGATCAAATTAGAATTTTAACGCCTACTTCACTGTTCGATGAATCAATGTGAATAAATATATATTCTGTGGCTACTCATTACTGAAACAAGTAAATAAATAACAATAAAGGGAAATAGCGAGGTTAATATGTAAAGAATCGGTTAACTTGAGGGGGTATTAAAAAATCTCTCTACATTGGCGTTGGCTGGATCTCATTGCCCCATCGCAACTCATAAGACAGAATAATTCAAATTCCGTCTATTACCTTACTGTTTGGCTAGCATTTTGTTGACAATTCGCTGCACCATTTACTTGCAAATTCATTAGAAAAGAACATTTATTACTTTTGCCATCTTGGTTATAGATTTGACAGAATAACAGATTGATCGCTAACACGCAACTTAGGATTCGACTGACTTGCAGGGGTATTTTTTTGTCCCTTTTTTTCCGTGCCCCTGCTTTTCGGCACGCCCATCGTGAGGCTGGATATTTAGGAATGGCAAAAATTGGTTTTGAGTGGCAAGCAAAGGATCTGAGAAAGTGAGATGGTAAAAACAGATAAGAGGGGGAAATGAAATGGTGCTTTCCGTACGCTGTTTTTTCGCGCCGTTTCAGCTGTAAATTAATTTTTATCGCTGTCGGATCAGCGGTGGTTCCAAGCACTACTTCGTGTAGCACTTTATCTCGCCAAATCGATTTGATTCGTTTCTTCCGGGCGGCCACTTTTTGCTCTGGTTCCTGTAAAGAGGAGGGTATATAAACTCCACTTTATTTTCTCACACAAATGAGAAATTATCTTTCTTTTTCTTATTTTCTTCAAGTCTTATTTCTGAAAGTACAAGATCCGTGACATTCAAGAGTTGAACTCTTGTTTGAAAACGTCGATAAGGCCTTGTATAACTTGGGTCAGAAATGTCAAACGGAGATTCATGTGACCAAGGCACACATTTTTTTTTCATTTTGAATCGGGACTGTACTCAAGATAAAAACTGTTAACGAATATAAAAGATTACAAATTGAAAAAATGAGATATTTACAAAGGTGTTTCGGTGTTAATGGTGTTTTGTTAAAAAGAAAAGATAACAGTATTACGAAATTATTGAATGAGAAAATGAAATTATTGAACCGTATGAAGTTTGAGATGAAAACATATATTACAACACCGAAAAACAAAAACATTAGTGTGAAATGTTGAAATGTGATACAGAGTTTATATCCAATGATATAATTACTGTAATAATGAATGGTTGATACACCCACAGTTTGACTATATAGCAGTTAACTGTTTTTCAAATCAGCTTTAAGGTGAAAAATGCTATATGACAACTTCATTTACAATTAGATTTATTGATTGCCATAATTTCCATTTAATAAGTTTCACTTTTTATATTGGTTCACTTGGGTAGTAATAATTCTCTTTTAAAAAAACTTCTTGTTAAAAGAAGAAAAAAAATAAGTACTAGTCTATAATTTGTTATCATTTATTTAATTAAGTATTAAATATAAGACATGCTTAAGAGCTCGAAGTACTATAGATTTTATTAGCTTTAACAGATTAAAAGATTATTTTTCTCATGTGATAGCAAATTGAAATAGTAATTTGATCATTAATTTAAATAGTTTTGGACAATTTTTTTTTCTTATTCTCTCATGACTGCTTTTCGGATTTTAATATAAAGATTTACTTTCTTGTTATACATAAATTTAATTTTTTTCCCTTACTGATTCTTTTTATATTAATCTTATGTACTCGATTTTAGATATGTCATTTGAACAAAAATATTGGCATTGAATGAATAAGTGCTTGTATAATCGTATAATTTCTTATTGAAATTGGTCTAATTTTCCTAGCAACTCACAAATACATAACACAATATAAGACTCTATCATTTGAAGTTCATATATATGTACATCTTTTTATTTTCTTTTAAGATTTGCCATGTATTTTGGATAGCTTTGTATTTAACTTGATTGCTATTTTTAAGTACTGATTTATATATGCTTTGAATTAATATTATATTATATAATTTGTATTTCAGTAAACTTATGGGTTTATTTTCATTGTAATATTCTGGTTTTTTTTTTTTTTTTTTTTTTTTTGTTATTTAGGATAATATTTTAAACTTGATTTGGTTATATTGATAATTTACTGATTTTTTTTTTCCAATTAAATTCTGTAGCACTTTTATTTTTCCAATTTTGATAAAAAAAAAAATTTAGATCTGTTTTTATAGGTTTTAATCTGTAATATATAACTTTCCCTTTTAATACGTGGAAGAAATTAAACTCTGAAATTATGTTACTGGACAGTTTATTTTTCACACAATTTCTTCTACTTATTCCCCTTAAAAGATCTTGCTGCATAATGATGTTAAACTGAAAGGAATCTTTTTTTTTTTTTTTACAACCGCATTATCCTTATAATTCTATTTAAATTCTTACTTGAGTTTTCTACTTGAATTTGCATTATAGTTAAAAGTAATTACCGTAAAAATTGATGCCAACCAGTTTAATGAGGGAGCTTCAAACGTTTTAAAAGTCGTCTAATATGTGAGAATGCATTACTCGCCGAATTGAAAAAACGCCAATGTTTGAAAAAATGCCACTCAGTATTCAATAAAATAAGAAAAAAATTAAGTTTAGTTTCATAAGTTAATGTTCTTTTCAGGTTTATTCTCCAGAGAAAATAGGATTTTAATTTTAAAATAGCAACGTATACTATGAGAAACTTGTAACATATTTCCTGTCTTGTGTTACTTTGATCTGTTACTTCGGCCATCTTATGTATTCTACAAGTATTTTTGTTACTTTTGAAGGAAGGGGGAAGAAGTGCCCTTTGGCTTTTTGAGTTAAAAGCTTCTTTGAAAAATCGTTCGCTTTTTTTTTCTTGCGCAATTTAATTATGGACACTTTCAATAATAGCCCTAAAGAGCAAGTTATAAGAATAAAATCCTTTAGTAGACTCCTGTAAAACTGGAGTATCAGCTATGAGTTTTGAGTTCGTTAGATGCTATTGATACAGATGTCAAGTTTTTTAGAAACGTAATTCATACTAAAAGAACATAATTCAAAGCCGAGTAGCATAAAAATTTGTCACGAAGTTTGCACCTTAGAAAGAGAAAAATTTCGAGAAATTTGCTCATTTATATTCTGTAGGAAACTCGTATCCATGCTAAGCGCCAGACAGTGCTTGAAAAATGGCGATATGATGGGATGTCTTCGCAGGCGTTCGTTCGTTTCCTTGTTGTGATTGTACCTCATACCCCGTGGACCTTGATTTGCAGCAGCCGAATGACAGCGGTGAGGTAATTTTTTTTCTCAATATGAGGCAATTTGAATTATTCACCGTCAACAGCGTTTCAAGGAGTCAAGTTTTTCCCACGAAAAGAAAAGTTAAAAATTTGAATTTAATCATTTTGTAGCTCTAATTTTTTTTTTAATTTAAAAAAAATATTTCTTTTTGAATGAAAGACAAACGCTAAAAATTTGTACTTAACCATTTGGAAATTGAATTCTTTTCAAACATGGTTTCTCGAATGTAAGATGAGACTTTTAGAGGCAAAATTTAAGAAGAAAAATCAGAAGTGAAATGGACCAAGAAATTAAATTAATATAAATATTTATAAAGCGTGTCTAAGCGTACTTCATTCTTTTAAAAAAATTACTTATCTATTTCACGATCGGAAAGACTGCATAAATATTTAAAATATTACACTCTTCACACAAAAATTATCAACACAAGATTCTCTTTTGAGTTATCATATTTTGTTTCAATGCGATTAATTCTATAAAAGTAGAATCAATCATAATAATTAAAGAAATGATATATTTGTGCTTAATGGAAACAATAGCTAAAAGAAACGCTAATTTAGTTTAGTTATTTGATGCTATTCATGAAAACAATTAACCAAACTTATTTAACGTATTTCATGAAAGCAATTAACCAAAGTTTTCAAGATTGAAATACATCTTATTTTTTCTTAACAATCATAATGAGGGCTTAACAATTTTCAGGTTCACTACTTCTGTCTAAGAATCATATTTGGGATTCAAATGCTCACATAAGTTCTTGTTTGACTCTGCCTTATATTATTTCGCCTATTTAGTATTAACATTTATAGTTACCAGAAATCATAAAATGTTTAAAAAAAGTAAAAATTCGTAAGGTTTTCTCAGTGTCGATTTATATTGACAGTTTAACAAATTAAAATAATAAGAAAAATAATTGCAAAGATAAATGTTAAATAATAAGTAAAAACAAACTCTAAAAGTCCTCCTCTATTGTACCATATTATACATATGTTTTCGTTCGCATAGAAACAATTTCATCGCTTGCAGTAAAACCCAACAATAAAAATTAATAGGAAGTATTCATATAATAAAATTAGCAATTAATTGTAGGAGATTGCTTCTAAAACAAAATAACCGGCTCAACTGCTAATGAAAGGGAGAATATGTTTTATAAAATCATGGCAAACTGAAATTCCCCTAGTATAGAACACTGAGCCGGAGAAAGGAATGATTCCGTAATCCGTAAGATGCAATGAAATCAAAGAGGTTAATGTCTTAAATTAATAACATTTAATAAACTATTAAACACAAGAAAGCTCCAAAACGCTTTATATAAACATTGTAACATGGGCATGTGTAAAATATACAAGGTGTGGCTATTTAATACCGAGACTCTTGCTGTAAAATATTTTATTTTGATTTCATACATATTTGCTTATTATCATCTTCAATATACAACCTTTCTCATTCCTACAACACTCCATGCGAATCTTTCATTGATCGAAACAGTGCTGGAAGTCTTCTGTTAGCTCCTTCAGGACGTCGCTTTCTCTTTCATAGCTTCAATGGACTCAAATCTTGTTCCTTTTAATGCAGAATTCACTTTAAGAAAAAGATAGAAGTCACATGGCGCAAGATCCGGCGAATAAGGTGGATGGTCTAATACTGAGATGATGTACTTGGCAAGAAACCTCTTGACAGACAATTTGGAATGACTTGTCCTTCCACAATTTGGTCGTTTTTCCTATTCTTTCACGGATTTCAGCAAGAACGTGAAGGTAATAATGTTGATTAATAGTTCGACCTTCAGGAACCCAGTGAAGGTACGCAATCCCATGAACATATAGAAAAAAAAAACAATCAGCATTGATTAAAATTTTGATTTTCTCATACGAACTTTTTTTGGCTCTCGGTGAAATTGGGCTCTTCCAGTACAGGGATTGGCGCTTACATAAATAAAAAAACCACGATTTGTCACACGCTATTATCCTTTCCAATAAGTTTGGGTTATTTTTAATGGCCTTCAAAGTGCCAGTACAAATATTTGCAAGCTTGTTCAAACGTAAAAATTTTAGGCACTTTTTTGGCACACACATTTTGCACGTTAAAATTGTTATGCAAAATTTGCCGTGCGGATTCTTTGTCAATTCCCACAGTCTCAACAATCACACGAATACTTAACTGATGGTCAAATCGAACCAGATTACTGATTTTTTTATATTGTCATTCTTTTTTTTATGTGGGAGAGCGACCCGTGCGTGAATCATCTTCAGCGTCTTCTCGGCCATCTTGAAAACTCTTAAGACACTCAAAAGTAATTTCAGTAGCAGGTTTTCTGAGTTTCATATGAAATTTCCCAGCAAATCGTGGCTCCATTGTTACATTTATCATTTTCCGGCGAAACAAACAAACAAAAAAAACAAAACAAAAAAAAAAAAAAACAACCTCTAATGCGAACGAAGGGTATGGCTATACGGATTTATCTGCAGAAACGAGAGGAACTGCATTCGAAAGAGAAAATTTCACTTTTAACAACTGTCGTTCGCTGGCGTTTGGCACATTCGTGCTTCTTTTGTAGCAGCTCCCGTTTCGTTATTTAATATCCACACATCTTGTAAGGGAAGATGAACAAGTACTTATTTTTGACGACATATGGTGTTTGCTGGTTTTAACATAGTGTGCTGCCATCAGTTAAATGATACCAAAACAAACATGAAATTGAATCAGAGGCTAGTTCTGATTGCTGCCGTGTCGAGTTGTCGTCGTCCTTTTGCGTTGTGTTGCCTCCATAGCTGAGACCTAGACTCATAATTAAATCCTGCAAACCAACCAATAAAAACATTGGCCAGCTTCCGATGAATCTATTCCAAAAAAGGCGAAGACGATTTCGTCGGCTGGAAAATTTAAGGCGACGTTTTTTTGGTACACGAAGGATGTCATAGAAATTTTTTAAAAAAAAATGATCAGTGTACAATACTACAGTGAATACAGTGAATTACCCCATTCCCATTCATAATACCTCATTTGCCATTCCTAACTCGGATACTTTTTGAGCCTCACTCGTAACATTATATCAGTGTCTACTTGAATAGAATTTCATTATCTGACTCAACTTACCGTAAATAGTACCCTTATTTCATTCAAATTTCTTTAAAATTAGAGTAAGTTTAATAATGGTAATAAATCAATGTTTATTGAAAACTAAAAATTTGATTGTTTCATATAAATAATTTATGAGCAGAATTTACTCGGATAAGGTTTTTTTTTTTTTTTTTTTGCTTCCCATTAACTTATTTTATGGGTACTGACATCTAGTATACGAAATACAATTTTCTGCTAATTGAATCGATGTTAAAATTAGTGTAATTTTAATGATAAGAATAGACTTCAGACTAATTGGACAGTATCAAGGGTCTTTGATTTAGGATACTTTTCTAGCTCAGATCTATGTGTCTCCGTCTATTTATACATTTCAAAATTAAACATTTATGTTTTTTTTTCTTAAATATTTTTGAACTTTTTTGGATTTTTAGTTGGTGTGATTTTCAAAATGTATAGACACAATTATTTATTGTAATTCCGCTTAATATCGTATAATGGATTCTTAAGCCATATTCAAGGGGAAGAACCCTTTTTCATTCGTATGAATTCAGGCAAAAGAAAATAATTATTTATTTTGAGAACAAATTAAAAACTTGCGTTAACTAAACTTAATGCAATTTTAACATTTGTATTAGTTGCGTATTATTACTTATTTAGTACATACTAATGTTAATCTTTTTTTTTTTTTTTCCTGAAGTAATATCGCCAACGGATGCAATTCTAATTTGTACTGAAAGGTTAATTTCAATACAAAATTCATAATATAAATTTTGATGTGAGATAAAATAATGTAAATTCTAGTAAATTTTAGTTAGTCAGTATGGGAATTAGTAGAAATTTCATTCTATGCACTTTTTTTTTTTTACAACTTTATTATTAAATTTCTCATAAATCGAAATTCTTGATAAAAATAATGCATGTAAGTATTATATCGTACTTATAATGAGAAATTTTTTTTATTGATATTCACACTGATTTTACCTTCTACAATTTATGAAAATAATGTAAGACATCAACATCAATGCAATAGAAAAAGTATAACGAAGAGTCAAACAAAATATTTTTTATAAAATGCAGTTCTTCATTAAATTGCTATTTATATAATTTCGAAGAAGGCGAAATTTCTCAACATCAAATACATGATTAATTCCATGGAATAGCTCATTAGCAATAATATTTTAGAATACTTTGAAAAAGTTATTTCACAGCAATTAAATAATACACTTATTTTTACTTTATTTTGAGTAGATTTGCATTACTCATTTCATTTTAATATGTTATATTCATTTAAAAATTTAAAATTATATTCACGAGAAAAAACTTCATACTTCATTTATCCTTTTACTGAAATTTATAATTTTATTGAAAAGCTCTCTACATATAAACGAATTCATAAAATTATTACAGGTAGCTAAAATGATTGATTGAAGCTAATTCATGTGTTCTAGATTAAGTAAAAACTTCTAATTAAGCATTCTACAATTAACTAAGCATTCTATAATTAACTAAGCATTCTATAATTAACAAAGCATTCTATAATTAACTAAGCATTCTATAATTAACAAAGCATTCTATAATTAACAAAACATTCTATAATTAACTAAGCATTCTATAATTTAAATGCAAAACTACGAAACTTATACGAAATAATTTAAAGTTTGCAGTGTTGGGCTATACTGTGATTTTTCTTTCACTAACTTTGGGGACTTTTCTATTCGAATTGTTTAAAATGAAATTCCTTCCAGTAAAATGAAATGTGATTTGTGACGATTAGATTGAAATTATGACGTGCAGCGAATAGACCGGATACATTGCATTTATAAGCAGTGATGAAATTAATAACGAGGAGAATTGGAAGTTAGTTAGTAGTAGAAATAGTGATATTTATAGTGAATCAAGTGATTTAGATCTCGTTGTTCATAATCTAAGAGGTGATTAGGGGGATCATAGAAAAGGTTGAAAAAGGGTTCAATGACCAAATCTTCAATTCCAGTTAGTCTACTCACTCGAACTCGAGTGGGTTGGTAAGTGTTGGGTTAATTTAGTATTATAAGTGTGAGTTAAAATACGATCAGAAAATTTAACTATTGAGACAGCAAGATTAACTATGGAGCTTTAAGTATTCGGTGATGGTAATAATAAATTGATTAGCATCATTATTGGACTCTACTCTCCTTTCTGTTGACTGTGTATTTCATAAACCAAACTTAGTAATGGAAAAAGGTAATAACTAACAGGCGTTACTAGCTCTGTATGAAGTTACCAGTGTATATATTTATACTTTTAAAATTACTTAAGGCAGTTAAATGAATATTGTAAAAATTCGTAGTTTGAATCATTTGATACACATCTAACGATAAGTATATGCTCTGTTGACTTTTTAACAATGATATAGTTTTGGCGACAACTCAATCATCGTTAAGAAATTAGCTTGAGTGAGCAGCGTGAACTTTGATAGAAGTGATATAGATAATCTGACATGTAATATATTAGCTAAGTCAACAAAGCGTGCGAAAACAAATTGCGAATAAGTTGCAGGTAATCTTCTACGCTCAAAAGACTTTCAAATAAGCTACGAGTTCTTCTAACGACCCTCAGAAATATTATTATTTAATCTGTCGGTAAGCACAAAATAAGCTCTATTACAATATGGATAAATAGACGAAAACTCTAGATTACGGGGATTTGGTAGTGGTGGTCTTTCTTTATCTTATAAAAAAAAGGGAGAATCTGTTGCAGTTTTTGTCATTCAAAAAACAGATATTGATCTCACTTATTTTTTTCACCTGCTCGCGATTAGGTTTTTACAGTCTTAATTCAAAAGCGAGTAGTTTTCATACATTACAAAAGCTTATTAAGTAAGTTAGATTTTTAAAAAATGTAAGAATACATAATAAAGACACGTTTTTATCCTTGAAACCAGTATGGGAGAACATCTTCCTAGTCAAAAACTGAAAAATATCTTTACACAGTGTGTAAAACTGCTCGTTTATTAGAAAATTGAGGAATAGAGCATTTCTTTTTGATAATTAGTTATTTTAATTTATCTCATCTGCTTATCTCTTGGCAATAATCAAAACTGATTTATCTCTGAATATTTTGTGTTACCAATTATTGACCCAAGAGCATTTTTTGGAGCAAAGTGAGATTTTTATTTTAATTGGAAATCGAAACGCTCTATATGTCTTACAGCAGCCATTAAATAAACGTGATTGTTTAAAGCTATGGATTTCTTTTCATACTTCTTATTTAAAACTTATCTTTTATAAATGAATATTCATATAGCATTTATCATTGATCTCTAAGAAGGTAGTGTAGAATAACACAGCAACAGCATGTTAAATCTAAATAGGTCTTTTTAGGTCTGAATAGGTCTAATAGGTCTAAATAGGTCTGAGCAATTTTGGAATGTGAAGTATCTTCTGAGATATCATCCTATTCTCTTCGCTGTAGATGGGAATTATGATACTCTTCGCCAATAGTTCACTTCTAGCTTAATACTGATAAGAGCAAATCGAATTTACTTTTGGGCAAAACTAAGAAACTTTTTTTGATGATAATGTTCAATTTTAAAATTTCATTTTTGTAAGAACTCACAAGGTTCATTTGAAACTATATATTCCCATACACCTAGCTACTAAATATTTGGCTTTTATAGAAATTTGAATAAAAAGAATTGTAAAACAATGGAGGGTTTAACATTTATGTTGACGTATTCATATAATAAGGGTCAACATCAGTATTGGAGACAACAAGAAATTCATGAACTTACGAAAATTACAAGGAATGAATATGAAAATAAAAAGTGACAATGCGTGGCGAATAGTCATTGTTAAGACACGTTGTTATGCAATAAAAATCAGCCAAAACTCTTTAACTATTTTACGCAAACTTTGAATAATCAAAATAAATTAAAAAAGTTCTATGCAAAGTTTTGCAAGGAACAGATTTAGCCACCCAAAATGCGCTTTTTTTTATAATTATTTTTAATTTACTGAATTAAATGTAAGAATTAAAGTAAACGAAGAAATAACGAGAAATGGGCAATAGTAAACTTTTCCGACATTAAAATTAAAGCAAACGATAAATTAGTAAAATGGATACATTTAAGCTAAATATAATTAAAATTGAAGCAAGTGATAAAAAATTGAAAAGTGATCTGGTACGCCAAAAGTGATCCACCAAAAGTTTAGTTTTAGTTTAATCTTTATTGACGTCGCACTAGAAGCAACACGAGGGCTATTGGCAACTGACCTCGTAATTTTGAACCTCGGTCAAGTGACGAGGACGACACCTGAGCTGGCACCCCTCCCTCCTAACTTCCACACCATGCCAACCGGAACGAAAACCACCGGCCACGAATCCGAAACCATGACCACTAGGCTACTGATGCCATTGATCCACTTAAAACAATAGCCCCTTAGGTGGCTAATAATGTAACTAATCGCATCTTTAAGCAAATAATACAATGAAGAGCTCTACATTGTAATCTTGGGTAACTCTTAGCTGTCGACTTCAAACAACTGAGTCCGATTCAAGTAGGTGGCTGCGGTAGCCTAGTGGTTAAGGCAGTGGACTCGCAGCCGGTGGTTTTCGTCGATTCGCGGGTTCGAGCCCTGATGCCACAAAAGACCCACCTTGAAGCTGGAGTGCGTTAAATCTGTCAGGGCCCAAAGTATTCCCGTTGGCATGGTGTGGAAGGTATTAGAGGGATTGCCGACTCAGGTGTCGTCTTCGTCACTTGACCGAGGCTCAAAATTACGAAGTCCTTCGCCAATAGCCCTCGTGTTGCTTCCAGTGCGACGTTAATAAAACTAAACCAAACCAATTCAAGTAGACTCTTAGTGACGAGATCCAAGTCAGGTGTTCATACTTAGTTAGTATATCACCTCACATCACAGTTGCCTGAAACAGTATAGTGCTCCTACGAATACCCTCTAATTTCTATTTCCTCTCTCATATTCACTTCACTTTTTCTTACATAGTAGGCTCATTTACATACATCACGGATCTTTCACAAGGCGAGGTTCTCATATCAAGCATCTTAGTAATGCAGCTCTTTAGGTTAGTTAAAGGGAACTGCGTGTCAGAACCATTTATAAATGTTAAGATTCTGTAAAGAAAATCAGAAAGATAAAAAATGTGAATTGTCTTAAATAAGTTTAAGGGAAAAGAATATTTCTTGTTGAAATCTTTTTTTTTATGCAATGAAATAAACACGTCTTCCATCATTAGCATTTATTTCGAATCTCTTGCTCATAAGCTGACCAATGATAATTTTTACTTTTTATGTAAATGCTATTAAGAAAACTCTTATGTTTTAAAATTTTGCTATCAAGAAATATATTAGATTTATTTCATTAAAATATTTTTTTTTTGTCTCACGAGTGAAACTCTCATAATTCTAACATATTTTCTCGAAAAGTGAATCATTTTACCTAGCTGTGCTTGTAAAATCGTGAAAACTGTCGTAGTAAATCGAATTTCTGATTTTATACAGCTAAAGCATGCTTAATATATTTGAAATTATCTGTCAAATAATATTTCATCAAAAGTAACCGCAGACGCGAATATAAGCTTTGATAAAAATAAGGTATTTAAAAATTTCTCTGAGGAAAATTAAAAATCAACAAAATACACGAAAGTTAAAAATCTAAATAAGATGAATTAAAAAAAAAAAAAAAAAAAAAAACATATTTTAAAAAATTTAATTTTTTTAAATAAAAAAAAAAAAAAAAAAAACTGCACTTGTTTCCTGAATTTTTGTTATTAATTGAACTATAGACTAATTCAAAAGCAGATAATAGCTTTCATTTACGAAATTTTGATAGCATCCGAAGTCAGAAAATCCGATCAACTTAAATATCAATGCCAACAGACAACCAATGAAGCAATTTATTAAATATCTAATAGAATAAATCGAGGAAACTCGTATCCATTTACAACGAGTAAGCGCATTTATTTTTAAGAAAGTATCATTCGTTTTTTCGAAAGCGGCTTTCTTTTTGTGTTTCGTGAGAGGAAGTGGTCGAACATGATATTATGCGTTTAAAGTTTACAAATTGTAAATCCCCTCAAAGACCGTAGCTCAAAAATAAATCGACATTTAGCGCAACATACGAACACATTTTTCATATTGATGACTGAGTTCCGAAGCCCTCCTGAATAGCGTTGATTGATTTAAAGCGGTGTTTTCCTCCTTTTTCTCCTTACCTCCACCCTCCCCCTAGATCTATCTCGTATAAATCGTAGTGAAGAAAGAAAGAAGTTAGTAAAATACAAAATGCGCTAGAAGGAGAAGAAGCTGGGGAAAAAAAAACCTGCGCATTTTTTTTTCTCTTGAAAAACGTGGGGGAAAAAGCAAAGACAGTGACAAATGAAATAACCCGAGGCCCCCGTTTTGTCGCATGGGGGTAAATAGGTAGCGACGCATTGAGGGGGTCGCAACGAATGAAAATAAATAAAAATCGAGACATATAAAGAATACTACCGCTTTGAGATCTAGGGTTGCACCTTAATGGATAGTGGTGCCAAAAACGATTCACTGTCGCCAATACGCGTAACACCAAAGGAATCTGTCACGTCAAATTTTATTTTGTGTAGAAAGAATATAATTTATTAAGTTAGTTGTATTATAAGAATTAATGAAGTCTAATTTATTAAGTCTAGTGTATTATAAGAATTAATAAAGTCTAATTAGTTTTGAATTCTCAAAGATGGCTTGTAATGATAATTTTTTCGAATTATGACCTGTCTTTTAAGAAAATTAACGAGTTTATAATTAGATAGGATTTTTTTCCTTGGTAGTATTTTAGACATATTTTTTAATTTTTGAAATTACTTTTTAGAAGTTGTAAATACTAGAAAATCATAGGATTTATTATGATTTTAACTGTATGAAATTGTTCTTTCAGGAAAACGGTCTGAATTTTTTGTTAAAAGTTTTTTATAAAACAAATTAATCTTCTATGAGCTTGTTATTATGAATGAAAAATAGTTGTAGTTTTGAATTTAAAATGCTGCGAATAATTAAAATTATAAATTAAATTAAAAGAAAAAAAATTAAGCACATTTTTTTCGTCTTCCGTAAAGTAAGAGATACTGAATATGCTATAAAAATAAATTAAAGAAGAAAAACGCGTTTCTAACTTTTAGTTCCCAAGAAATGAGCAGTTATATGCATTTATATTTTCATTTCTTGAATGATTTTTTCTTGAAGTTATGAAATATTAGAAAATATACAATATATATGTCAAAATGGAGTTTCAAAATTTCTGCATCTATTATGAAAAATTTTAAATGTCGTAACAGCGTTTTTGCTTTACTCAATGGTGATACTTGTATTGTAATAGAAGTTTTGACAAAAATGTTCCACTAGTAACAAATTGTGTATTATCAATGTTTTGTTATTAAACAGCACAATATATTAAGTGAAATGCTATATTATTAATAAGTTCTGTATTTATAATATTTTGTACACAATATAAAAAATTTCTTTCCTTATGTATGAAAACTGTTGTTCAACATCTTTAAGTGGAAAGTTTTAAAACAGAGTCGTTTCTTTAAAAATGATTACGGTTGTTATACATGACAGCAATGAATTTCTAACAAAAATTTCTGTTATTAAATCTTTCAGGCATATTGTATCTGAAGATATTGTCAAGAAAATGTAATTTTAATTGTTGAATTACTCATTTGGTGATAAAAGCGTAAAGAAAAACGACAAACCCATATTAAGTACAAATGACTATGTTGTTTTTTATGCAGAATTATACAAATGATTTCTTATTGATTAGCTAATTACATATAACAGAGATTGTGTGATAGCAAGGTGGAACGATAATATAAGCCTTAAATATTTTACACCTTACTCAAATTAACATTGATCACGATTTAAACGCAATTATATAAATAGATAGAAATTCCATCGCTTTTCTTTAATTTGACACTCCAAAAAAACACTGAATAAGTCATAGAAGTTTTGATTAATTTATTACTTTATAATTATTCATCTTTTTTTTTTCTCTCTCTCTTTCTGTAGCAAGTAATATATTTTTACTGTGTCAGTACAGTAAAAGAAGGTAACAAATTGATTTCTACTGAAAGAATGATGGAGGAGTTTTTTTCCTTCCTTTTTCGTTTCTGTCGACTTTTCTAAGAGCGGTTTTCTTCCAGATACAAGAAGGTCATTCGAATTCGTGACGAAGTAAACGTAATTCAGACCGCATTCTGCCATTCTTATTGCCAACTTCACGTTCGGAAATCCCACTTTCGAAGCTGTAACTACGAAAAAAAATTCGTCTCGATATAACAGTGGAGTTTTGTGTTTACTTTAAAGGCATTGGTAAATAAATTTTAATTTACACAGCTGATGCTTTTGAGCTGACAAATAACGACCTCTTACATTTTTCTATCTTTTGAAAATCGAATAACTTAATTTAAGCATTCTTTTATCGTAAGTAATTTCTTTTAAGTGATGCTGTCACATAATAAATATTTTTTTTTCCCCTTCGTAAAAATTGAATGCAGCAACACTCATTCCGAAACGAGGAAAAATCAGTAATTGTTGTTACGCATCATCGAATAATTTAAAAAGGAAGTTGAATTGAAAGATTTTTGTTGCATTTAATATTTTGCTTACGCTCATTAAATGGATTTTTTTTTGCTTTTGTTATGGAATGTTTTAGTTGATTAAGATCGATTGCATTCAGCATGGACCGCAATAATGCATTTTCAACAATCGCATTACGCTCATTACTTTTGATATATATTTATGTTATTCAAGTTCATTGCTAATTAATCGCTTAAAGTATTTTTTACAAAGAAAAGATTTTTTATTTTTACGGCTTAACCAGTTTAATTCTTAGAGAGTAAGACATGCGTCGGTTGTTGAGAAGTATCGTTGCTCTGAATAAATGGATTGTTTCAACTTCTTGTTAAAGAAAAGTCAACATTTAAAGATACGTTTTTATTAATTATCGGTAAAATAGTTTTCATTCCATGTAGTTCATTGTAAAGTAAAAATAAAATTCTCTCAAGGAAACCTTCGATTATTTCTTTGACCTGTCTTTTGGTTTGATACTGAAATAATGAGATATAATTTAGTACTAATGTATATATCCCACTTGTGACAGAAAAAACGTGTTGGATTGCTATAGTGGAACGTTTGTGGTCTAATGTTTACTAACCGAAAAAAGAAAATAAAACTGTTGAACAAGCTTTTTGATGTTGATGAATAAAATTTTATTCATGCATAACTTATTAAATTAAGCTCTTTGGAGCCTAAGTTTAGAAATAAACTCATGTACATGTATTTACATCATAAAGTCTCAACAATACGTCATCACTCAAGAATAACCCCCTTTCCATCCCATTTTGGTTCGAATTGATATTTTCTTTCGCTCTTGAAAACATGCCCCAAACTTTATTTTTAGCTTACATATTCTTAGCATAATTATTTATTTCATGCAATTCTTATGGTGTTATTATTGATACTTTTTCTTTTGTATAGTGATTTAAATGACAGGTTTACTTTTATATTTGTTTCTTATTTAAAAGAATTAAGTTTTATGATATCAAGAAAAAGTTTTAAGATCAATTTCAAACCACCTTAGAGTTTTTTTCATCTTTAGTTAAAGAGGAGAGGGTTGTCTGTTTTTTTTTTTCTTTATTATTATTTTCTTTATTTTTTATTTTAAGATTTTAGTTTTTTAATAACAGTTTCTAAAATTGGATTTGTAACGGGTCCTTACGCGCTTTTCCTTTTCACCTTTTCGACTGCTTTATAAAGTTATTTGAATTGAGAACTTTGAGACTTATGTAATTTAGAATTATTGTATAAGAAATATAGTGAACAGGAAATAATGAGACAGAGAGATTGTCGATGTATTAAAGTGGCAAGAGGTTACAGAGATGGTAGCGAAATAGTTAAGCATACAATATTGGTGTTAGAAAATGTGAAGTTATCCTCCATATTGATATTTGACTCGGATTATGTTAATAAAAGTACATCGCAGTAGGATCCAGTTTTGCCGTTAGTAAGATAAGTAGAATATTTTCAGTTATAATACTTGGTTTAGGACACGAATTAGTTAATGCTTCACATTCGTAATCTAGAGGAATTTTTTATCTTACTAAAGAATAAGTTTAATTAGAAAAATAAATTTTTGACTGATTTTTTTAAAGAATTTCGATGGCTCATAACCTTAATAATAAAGTGGGGGCATTATAAATTTACCATTAAACTGAACTATTGGCCTACTCCTGAATTCAGAAAGTTCTCATATTATAAAAAAGTAGATGTACTTTTGGAATTATACTGTTTATACCTTTGAAGCCCCTAAAAGGAATAAATACTAGGAATCTGTTCGCATAGTGTGGACTTGAAATATTGTTTTTTATAGCTGGGGGCATTGAAAAGGACGAAAAAACTCTCTCAAGATTATTACAAGTTGACAAGTATTTTTTTATAAATATTTTAAGTAACAATTTACTCTTAATTACAAATAATGCATTTTCAAAAATTCATTTCCGTAAATGTATAATTTGAGGCCACAGATGTTTAATAATCATTATCATCCCTAAGTTAATTATCAAACGAGGAGTTTTTGGATATCTATGTAAAATAAAGGTATTTGATAAGTGTCTAGATTATTGTATAATATGAGTAATCTCTTAATTTAAATTTAATTTGGAGAGTACTTTCGGTGGCGTCCATTGTAGTTAAAAATAAATTTTTTGATGCTAAAAGTTTTATAAGATAGAAATAATTTATTTCTTATTTATATTGAAAAGAGAAAAAAGAAAACTGCAACTTTTGTTCCTCGCTCTGAGGATTTAAAACATGAAATTTGTCATACAAATCTGAAATGAAATGAATTATAAGTACAATATTCGTATAAATATTCAAAACAGATATATTTATTCTTTTGTGTATAATCATTGATTTGCTCGCACATTGTACAAAATATTACGAAAATATTATCTTCGAAGTAATTGACCCATTGCGAGTTTAAGAAATTGCAGTTATTAATACATTTTATATTCAATGCTTTAATTACTGCGATGTAAGATTATTAAACAGTTTCAGAGAATACTCTGAAATAAAAAAAAAAAAAAAAGAAAACAGTTCAAAACATTTTCAAATTCTAGCATTATCTAGCAAAAATAACATTCATAGGCTACTAATGAATTGAATTAATTATTTACATTAACACATTTATTTTACTTAGCTAAATAAAATATAATATTCCACGATTCATTGTTCCGTTGTTTTCTTAAATCGGATGTTACAAAAAGTCAGAATCTGAGATAAATTCTTGTATGCACTGCTGATGCATGTTATGTAACTTATTTGATTGTGCAGCAGGAAATTCCTACAGAATTCAGTCTTAGAATCTCTTAGACCCAAATTAAAAATAAATAAATAAACAAAAATAAAGCAAATAATTCAAATTTTTTTTTGCAGAAATCAGTCGTAATTTAAAAAAAGTTAAATTATTTAGAAATACCTCACAATTTATTGTAATTTATTTAATTTTTTATTAATTGGGAACGCGATAACCTATTGATCATGGTTACGATCTCATGACAGGCGTTGTTTTCTTCGAGTCAGGGGTTCGAGCCATGATGCCACTAAAGACTCACCGTGTAGTCGAGCTGGCACACTTTTAATGTGATGGAGATCCCAAATCCTCAAATGGGTGTGGTGTGGAAGCCTGGAGAGTTAGGGGCCATCTCAGATGTCTCTCTTGTCAGTTGACAGAGGTTCAAATGGTAAGGGCCGTCGCCAATAGCCCTCGTGTTGATTCTCAGTGCGACGTTAATATACAATCACTTTTCTCATTAATTGGTATAAAATGAAACACTAAAACGTTCCACCCCTTATAAGTTTTCAGAAAATAATCCGAGAACGGATTAATGCAATATTGGTAATTCCTCTACAATTAATTCAATGCTTAAATTTTAATATAGAATTTCCCATTAATATCTGAATGTTCGATTACATTGTAGATCGTTAAATTTTAGGAATACGCGGAGTTCTGAAGCTTTTGTAACATATCAATTTTAATGATTATTGTTTAAAATAGTGTGTTGGAAAACTGATTGAGCCTATGATAACTATGATAATATAATAATATTTAATAAGAAAAACTTATCTTTTGTTTAAAATTCTCGAATCACTTTACAGTAGATAGTGGATACACATGTTTTTCGTGCAAGTATTAAATCTTAAAGTAGCTAAAAATAAGTCTTAGTTATGCTTATAACATAAATTTTAATTGAATTTTTTTTACTTAGAGCAATTTTTAAGTTAAAATATTACAACTAGGCGTGCACTTAAGAATTAATTAAAAACTTATTTCTTCCTTACAACTATTAAATCTACTATTGAATAGAAATCAATAGAACAAATTACATGATATGGAACAAATAGCATTGCTGTTCTCGATTTTATAACTTCTTGAATTTCAATTCAATTTTTGATAAATTCATTTAATGACTGAATAGTAGAATTTATTCTGTTTTATTAATTATCCCATTAAATTTGAAAAGTTTGGCTTTGTAATTCAACACAGTACAAGGAAAATAACTTGATAATCAAAAGAATAATATTTATAAAATAGATATATTCTTATGTTTTCGTTTTTGTATTATGTAGTCTACTTTCTTCTTTTTTAAGCTTTTAATGACTCTTTTATACTTTAAATTATCAACATTTCCTTCAATTTACTGCATTTTAATATACTTTTGACTTCGTAATTGTTATTAATTAAAATTGGCTAGAGAATGTTACAGAAATAGTCAGTCACAAAAGCCAATATACATTCTAAAAAACGGTAATTTTTAATGTAATTCTAAGTTCTGAAAAGCTGTATTATATTTTGTATTTAAATTTAAACTGTGCCTTCATCTATATATTTTCCTCAGAATAATAAATATTTCAAACTGGTAAACGATAAACAATTCCTTTAATGAAAATCAATGAACGCAAAAGTGTTCATACACATTTAAGAAAATGAAGAATTCGCCCAACTTATGCTATTGAAAATAATCTGATGCCGTGTAACTTAGACTTGTGAATCAATAATAGCTTGTAATCTCCTCAGCATTTAGGCTATAAAATTATGTGTGGTATCAGACTACGCTTCCAACAATGGATTCATTAAGCAATCTTCATCTCAGGCACTGAATTTTCTAACTCATCTGCCAAGTTTGTCCAATACAGGTTCACTGGGATTCAAATTCAGTAAACGAAGAAAAGTATGCAGTTATGCAGGTACTTTGCAAAGAAAAGTTATTCTTCCACAATCTTTGATGTGTGTTTTGGATCATTTTTATCCTACCATCCGAGCTGTAAACTATCAGCAGATACCTGCACGTTATTTTGTAATAGCTTCAAGTATCTGAAACGATACGTCGTATCTTCAAGTTTAATTTCACAACAACTGCAGCTAACATTGTTCTCCAAACCATGATTCCTTCTCCAACATATATCACTGAGGGAACATTTATGAGTTCCAATTCTTCGATTCTGCACTACCAAATTTTACTACACCCATCACTTCTAAAAGCATTATATTTAATATCAACAGTAAAAAGGACAGTTTTCGAAAAATAATAAACATTATGGAAATATTCATTAGCAAAATTCAGCCTTTTCCTTTGATTTCCGCTGGGTGCAAATGGTTTCCCTCGCAGAGTTTTGAGAATAAATCCTTCAGATCAGGAGATTCTTCTGGCTATTTCCACATTAACATTCTTACTTAGTTGTCGCATCCACACATTCCATTAATTGACGAGTGAATAAATTCGGATTTTATCTCACTTTTTCTTCCTCGTCACTGTTAGAGCATTTTGATCACTCAAAATTTTCGGTCTTCCTCTTAAGGCTTTTTTTTTTTGAAAAAAAAAAGTGTCCGGTTTTTTCAGAATTTCTTACAATAGTTTGGCAAGGAGACCGACTTTTCCCAATAGTTTTTACAATATCATCGTTAGTTTTCTTTTTAAAAAAATTTCTTCAAGTCCTTTTAACCTAAACAGCAAAAACACAAATTGCTTAATGCGTACTCAAATTTACTTTTCAATAATGATGCCCAATGTTTTTTCAACCATTCTTAAATAAATTGTGTGACGTTTTATAGAAGTCCCTCCTATATATAGGTTTTTGTGATGAGAATTTTACAGTTTTTTTTGTACATTCTGGAAAGGTAATTTTGGTTTCTGTAACTTATTTTTGTACAAATTGCTTTGTTTATAAAATGTAACATTGCCATAAATTTTATTTATAAAAAACATTTATAAATTTTTAAATATTTTTATTTTAGTAGGTTTATGTTGACTTTTGTAACTTACTGTTTATCATGAAATCGTAAAATGATATATATTTTGTTAAAATTTAAAAAAAAAAATTAAACATCAGTATTATCATTCGATTTAAAAACAA
Source organism: Nephila pilipes (assembly GCA_019974015.1). Taxonomy (NCBI): domain Eukaryota; kingdom Metazoa; phylum Arthropoda; class Arachnida; order Araneae; family Nephilidae; genus Nephila; species Nephila pilipes. The sequence goes on from BMAW01062283.1 coordinate 74,620, forward strand.
ACAAACCCTGTAACATTATTAGTCTCAGTTAATAGTGTTTGAAACTCGATATTCCACATAACTCCACCCATTTTTAGTCTCATGTGTAAGAATTATATCTATGTTTCTACTTCTTTTAATGTTGGTTTCAATCTCTTTTAATTGCTCTTACATCTTTCATTATAATGTTACAATATTTTTATATTTAGAAAATATAAAAAAATATTACAACATTTATGTAAACTTTATTCTCGGACTTTTGAGCACGAAGACCTACTTCTACTTAATTATATTATGAAGCATTTCTAAATTGCATGAAATGGAGTATGTAAACAACATATGGACATATTATTACAGAAATGTTGTTAACAGAACCAAATTACACCCATTTTAACATTCAGTGAGAGTAGGAACACATTGTTCTGTTCCACCAAATAATCTCCTTAAATAATAAACCAATCACAACTCAGTATTGGTGTTAAGTTCTTAGAATTGTTGTCTACTCATTGCGAATTTCATTCTACATTTTCTCATTGCTTTGAATCGCTTATACCTGAAACGTTTTCTGTCCAAATTTATTTAACTTTATGCTCTTTTCGATTTTTTATAATTAAAAAAATGAAACGAGCTCTAATTCTCTGAAATTTGTTCTTCATCAAAGCGAGTGCATTGCAATACGGATACAAAGGAAGATTCAACATTTAATTCTGATGCTATTCCTGAGCATCATTTACCATTAGGTGGTGAAAACTATGCAGTTGTTTCATATTTCTTCAACACAGTGAAGATTTATCTTCGGTAGTATAAAAACGACCCTCGTGGATATATATTTTCGTCCAAAAATGGTGTTACTTTATCACTTCTTCTTCCGCAATACTTTGTAAATGAAACAAAATATTTAGATATATCATTGATTCAAAAACCTCTCATTATACATATTTCTCTAGTGTTTTCTACTGTGTTGATAAATGACATGATTTACATAGTCACAAGTCAAGTTTTTTTTAAAAAAAAAAAATGAAATGGAGTAAAGTTTCTTAAGGACTGTGGCGCTCGCTAAGCATTTGATAGCTTTTGACATAGTTCCACAGAGATACTACATGAAAAAAGACATTTCTCGTCTCTTCAACGCATCTGAGCGTGTTTTAAGTGAATCTGAATAGAATGAGCTTTGACGCATTTCAGAAACAGAAACGCAAACAGAAAGGGAAACATGTCTTCTCTTCTCAAATGCATTTTTATTTATATGTTAGAGATAGGAGCTTTAAAATGTAAAACTTAAGACACTTAGTAGATCCAATCAATACAGAAGTTGATTCAGTGTTCATAACTTCAATGACTGAACTTCTTTTTGTACGACTATTTAAAAATTTCACTAAGTAATGTTTTTGAATGCAATGGTTGTTTTCAAAACTATGCAAATCACCTCGATCATGAGTGTTTAAATTGGAACCACATAAAATGACATTATAATCATATGGTGATTGGGCTCTTTTTTTTTTTTTTTCTTTAACTTCGAACAATTGGCTGCATATTTTTTACAGAAAAATTCTCAATTGTCAAATTATGTAAGCAAAACTTTCTTACAAAAATGAAATATAAAGAAAAATTAAAAGTAAATGTATATTGCAACTGATCGAACATTTTAAATAAATATGCTTGTTTTTCTTAACATTTTTTGAATGTTTTATTGCTATTTTATTCGACTTTATACCTAATTTATATGTAGTATATTTTAGAGGTACAATACAATGTTTAGAAATTTGTCTTTATAAACGTTAATGTATTACAAAAGTTCCTTTTTTATTAGTAGCATTTTCTATATTAGAAAATAAAATTTTAAAATGCAACACTTTTTTTTTCATGTTAGAAAATAAATTTTTAAATCATAATATTTCTTTCTAATGTTAGAAAAAAATTAAGTATAATTTTTTTTAATGTTAGAAAATAAAATGTACTAAACTTAACAGTTTTAATACTAAAAACTAATACTGTATACCATTAAACATCTTTTTATAATGAGAAAATAAATTTTTAATGTATAATATTGTTTTTAAAGTAGAGTATAAAATTTTAAAAAGTTTTTTTAATAATGTAGAAAATTTTAAACATAACATTTTAATGTTAGAAAAATAAAGCTTTTAAACGTAATTATAAAAGTTATAAAAACTCATTTGTAGGTTAATGATTTCAGACAAACACAAGAATAAATATAAATTATTTTTACTCAACTTAAAAAAAATAAAAATGACTACAATCTTATAACCATACAATCGTATACTTTGGATAGAGCAGAAACCACATTTACATACAACCAGAAAGTGTATTACTTGTTCGTTTAATAGTGCTGTTAGAGTAATTTTTTTTTAAAAAAATGTGGATAATTTTATCAAAAGAAAATTCTAGAAACATCAACTATTGTCCTTTAAAATTACATGTTTTAGTAATATAATAATAATTTTCTCTAATTAAATTCAAACAGATAAATGTTTAAAAAAATATTAAAGCTAATTAATATTATTAAACAAAAAATTAATCATCATATTTTTTACACATATTTAAAATGTTAAATAGTAAGTTATTTGTTTGAATTTCAAAGCTTGTATCAAAATTTTATACATGCGTACTTAAAAGTACTAAATTCATAAGAATAGAAATCGTATGTTTTTTCCCCATCAATATCGTTCTTTTTAAGAGTATTAAACAGCATTCCTTAAGAACAGTAAATTTTTTTCTTTTTTCAAGGTGTTTTAATTTTACGTGTTTCTGCAGAAAATTTCTATTTTCATCGTGAACAGCTCTTGAACTTAGTGGTGGTTGCGGTAGCATAATGGTCATGGTCGCGAACTCGCAGCCGGCTGTTGTTTTCGTCGAGTCGTGGATTCAAGCCTTGATGCTTCTAAAGACCCTCCGTGTAGTCGGGGCTGATGCACATTAAATTTGTCGAAACCCGTCCCATGCCCTCCATAGGGTTGGTGTGGAAGTTAGGAGAGGAAGGTGCTAGTTCAGATGTCATCCTCGTCACTTGACCGAGGGTCACAATTACGAGGTCCGTCACCTATAGCTCTCTCGTCACTTGACCGTGGTTCAAAATTACGAGGTCCGTCGCCAATAGCCCTCGTGTTGCTTCTAGTGCGACGTTAATAAAAACTAAACTAAACTAAACACCTATAGCTCTCGTATTGCTTCTAATGCGACATTAATAAGACCAACTGAACTTGAGCTTAGTGAAAGCAAATGTAAGAAAATATATATTAAAGAAAACCGTATTTCACAAATCTACTTACAAAAGCTCATACATTAATTGCATATGAATTTCAGTTGCTTAAACTAATTTTTCTGACAGTTTTCTACTAATGTAATAAATTAAAAACTTCAGACAAGCACAAAAATGAACTTACAAAATTACTTTTATTAAACAATATAAAATATTCTAATATTCTAATGACGGCATTAACAAATCAAAAGCATTATGATTTAAATAAATTTCTTTTATTATTTCGAAGATCTTTTCAACTTCCATAAAATCAAATATTTCGTTACTGAATTGTTTTATATAAGGATTATTTCTTATTTAAGTTAACAAACTTGACCGCAAAAGCATGCCAGTCTATGTTATATAATATCTCTTTTCAAAATAAACACCAAAACAATCATTTTTTTTTATTTACATTCATACTTTCGTGTACTTTTGCTAAGTCGGAACCATTTTGAACACATCACAATCCATTTTAAAAAACAATGAAATATTATTAGAAATGTATTTTGTTAGGCACTTACATTTAGAGTCAGTCAGTTCGTAAAGTCTCCACAAGGATTATCTGCATCTTAATTTTAAAAAAAATTATCATATTTTTAGGAAGCCTATCTACTTCGGGTATTAGATATTCACAGAAAGTGTAGATTAAAGTTTGTTTTTCGCACATTCAAACTCTAGTTCGTAAGGATCGCTTAGTTTGCCTAAATTCTCACCGTTGAGCAGAGGCCTTTTCTGGAACAAATTGGAACGAAGAATCTTACCTGTGGAATAGTCTTTGGATACTCAAGCATTCATTATTTTTATCCGAAAGGTTAAAAATACAGATACTTTTTTAACAATGAATGCACTCTCGAAGTTTTCGTAAGGACGAAAACTGTAAAGCTGATTGTGAAAGACAATCCACTTTTTAGGTTTTATAGACACCGTCTTTCGTGGAATGTAAAATACTTCTATCATCTTTTGTATCAAGTCGAATATGTATGCGAGTTTGCTTCTGAAAAGTATTCCCCGAAATGAGTATAATCTTCTTAGATGAATCATATGCTTTGGTAAGTTGTCCGTGGTAAGTTCGTTTGCATAAAAACACACTACTTTCTTTTCAGTATTATTTAAGAATTTACATTTGCGCTTGCAGTTGAAATCAGCATTACAGCAGAACTTGGTTCTAAAAGTACTTTTTAAAGAATAACTTATTTTACTTCGACAACTAACACTAAAGAAGGTCAGAAATAAAAAGAATATAATGTACTTATGTGAGGTTGCGTGATGGTATTCAATATTTTAAGCCAATAATAGTTCTCGCGAAAGATACTACGTCATTTTCAAACAACCATAGTTTCTTACGCGATCTCATATCCCTCTCCCTTCCCTCGTTTATCCGTGATCAGAAATTTTATCAGAACATTCCCAACATGTTATTTAACAAAGGTCTGTGTATTTCTCAGAAAAATCATACTTCCGTGAGTAAGTAAACAGATCCCCTATTTTATCAATGACCATATATTTTACCAGAACATTCCGAGAATAAAATCAATATAACTCTTAAAAATGAAATCCATCTTTTAAACTGACAATATACTCTAGATAAGTTAAGGATTACAGACCATGTGGTGCTCCACATATCGGTACATAGATAGCAGATATTTCATATGGTTTCGAAGGAAATACATTTAGAAATGGTTGTTAGGAAAGAAATGTTATAGAAATTCTAACTTGATTTTTTTTCAATAAACTTACTGATGATCAAAAGTAGGTATATACAATTTGAGGTTTTTTGTTCTAAATAATTTGATTAATTTTATTCGGAATTTATGAATTCAGTTAATTCATTTAACTATATGAGATGTTAGAAAAGAATGCATACATAAAAGAAAATTTAACTTTATTGTCAGCTGTAACAATATAAAAAATACTTTAATATTAAATTCTAGAAATATTTATTAACAAGGTTTTGTTAGTCTTTAAATACCTTAAGAAAAAAGAAAAAAAGTGGGTTTTCAAAATGCTAAATGGGAGAGAAAACAATGATGAAAAATGAAGAAGTAATCATTACAGAAAAAATAATAATTAAAAACCTTATAGAAAAAAATGCTGTAAGTTAATTTTAATAATAAACCTACTGGATACCTCTAGAATTTTATATTAAAAAATTAAATTCCTTTTTCTATTCATGTACTATATAACATTTGTTAGAAAATAAATGTGTGTATGTAGAAATTCTAGCTTAGTATTTAAATTAATAGTAAAAGTAACTTTTCCCCAATAAACTTACTGATGATCATATGTAATTATTTCATAATTTAAGACTTCTTATATTGAGCAATTCAATATAAATTTTTTCAGAATATATTAATTCAGTTAATTTACTTAGCTAAACTAAAGGTGTTAGGAAAGATATATGCATACAATATATGAGGAAAAAACTTACAGGATATTTTATATTAACCACACACACCCACAACATACACACAGGATTGTATGGGAATGTAAGAAAAAAAAGAGTTTATTTAAAACTGAGTTAGAGGGAAAATAAGAAAAAATTAAGGAAGAAATAATAATTTTAAAAAAATTTGCTTGCTATAAAATAATTTTAAAAATAAATCTGGATATTCTTAGGATTTCGTATTAAAAAGATATTGAATTCATTTTCCTGTTCATATAATATATAAAATTTGTTAGAAAAGATATGTAGAAATTGGAACTTGATATTCAAATATCAACAATATAAGTAATTTTTTTCAATGAACTTTCTTTTGATCATTATAATTATTTCAAAATTTAAGCTTCGTTATTCATAAAAATTCAATCTAATTTATTCAGAATATACTAATTCAGTTAATTCATTTAACCAAACAATATGTCGTTAGAAAAGAATTAATAAAAAATTAATCTCCTCGAAAATTTCTAGAACTTTGTGCTAAACAAGACTGCGTTAATTAAAGAATATAATCATACTCATTGGGTAAAAAAAGTTTGTTAAATTTCATTTTCCTACTCATATAAAATATTGTTTCTTAAAATGTTAAGACATACAATAAAAATGTTTAAGTAAGAAAGTAAAATTCACATAATGCGTCAAAAATATTATTTTATAAAAGAGTTTCTTTTCAACTGTAAAAAATAATAATCATTTTGTTGCCATGCACAGTGCGCATATAAACTTTTAAACTTCAACTAAATAATACTCACTATCAAGTACAGGAAACTTTTCATAAAATGGAATAAGAATTTACGATTAAAATTTGATTCCATTCAACTTATTCAAAATATATTAATTCAGTTAATTAAAATAAAAAAGTGTATTAAACTCATATACAATCCAACAACCTTATGCAGTAAAATCAAAAAATAGCTTCCAATTAATTCATATTAAAATAGTTCCATTAATTAAAAAAGTATTAAGTACAGCAGATATTTAATTGAATGTAGCAAAATAATATTATTCGTCTAAACAATTTTGCGCATAAAAATAAGAACATTCATATAATTTATTCAAAATATATTCATTCCATCTAAATTAACTAGTATAAAGAACTTTTAATTCATCTTGTACATAAAAACGACTACCTTATTGGTACGTAAATAGCAATTCAGTAAGAAATTCCAGACATACGATTAAGAAAAGAAGTGGGTCCCTTGCTGATAACATTCGAGTAGGATGCAAACAATTAAACGTGATAAATTTATTCGGGTGTCCGTCTCAACGTAGCAGTAAAGGTAGGGGAGTATGACGTCACTTCTTACGACGTGGCGTAAGAAGTGACGTGGTTCACGCTACTTACTACTTACATTTGATCAATTTCACATAACAAGAAACTTTAAAAACTCATTTACTTCAGATGTGATTTCGCTCATTTCGTGGAAGGTATCTTAAGTACTGTGCAAGATAACTTGATAAAAACTATTTAGTTATATTGTTATATTATTTTACATAATATGAACTGAAATTTTGTTTCCTACGTATATTGATATCTTTTTAGTTACATATACTTTTTAGGTACACTTCAGGAAAGTATTTTATGGTCACAATTTTCTTTTAAAAATATGAATGCAATGCTAGGCTGTTCGCGGCTTTCTCTTCACTAACCTTGGAGACTTTTTGTAAGTTGAATTGCATAAAATTCCAACTGCTTACCATTCAAAAGAAACGTGATTAGGCAAATTAGATGAAGATGAGAAGTGATATAATTTGAATTAATTATAGTGACATATAAGCGAAATAGAGCTGAAAGGAAGAGCGCCAAATGATATCGACAAGCTGATAGATGCTTGTAAGTTAATTTGAGTCATTTGTTGTCTTTGATCATTTGTAGTAATATTGATTCGAATTGTCTCCTGGTTATACAGTAATATGATCCAAATCTACTGCATTCAATAAGTGTTTCACCCGGTGACTGAATTGGTAAGCTAAGACTTTATTGTTTAATTCTGAGCTAAAATTCAGGCGAGTTAAGAGAGATTCGACAGAGAGCGATCTTACATATACTGTGAAGATAGTTAATAAATTATGTTGTCCTTTTTTGATGTCTTTTCAATTGGATTTGTGAATTTGTTGGTCATTTAATTAAACTTTCTGATTTCTGTAGAGTTAAGTAATGAAGGGCGACCACTACAGGTTTTTCAAATGTGCTCTTTCTATCGTTGTTGAGATGCATTTTGCAAACTTAAAAGTTTTTCCTCTTAGAATATGGAATTTTGACGATCATTGAAAATTTAAAGGATTAATTCGTTCTATATGATAGAAATAAAAGGTTACAAAATATGTTTGATGCAGTTTGAATTTACTTCCACCTTATGAAGAGGCGAAAACCAGAAGTTGAAGAAAATAAGTCTTTGATTTTTATTCCGAAATCGTAAAAATAAATAAATAAAAACTCATGTACAAATTAAATTACTAGAAAAAGTTTCCTTTATAATATATTAATGTAGGATTTTCCAGCTAATTATCAATTTATTAATTGCATTTTCAATGATATTTAAAACTAGTTCCTCATTTGCTCGATAGGTGGCACCATAGATCAGCGTCATGTAGCTCACACAGTACCCCCTATTCCTGAACAAACTGCGGAGCGCATCGCACTCTCTCAGCCTCCTTCTTCCCTCTCTTCACCATGATCGATTGAACTGTTCAGAGCGCCAGGGCGCGTTTCAACACCTATCGTTATCATATAATAAATTTGGGCAGTTATCCATCTTTCTTCGATAAACTAGTGAAATCGAAGTAAATCAAACTCTATATAGACGTTTTGTAAATGTATTCTTTCGTCTATTCATAAATAAAATTAGTGATCCAATTTCAAGCCTCGTCATAGAATTGGTAAATAGTACGAACTGTCATGGAATCCGGTAATGGAATTACCCTCCTAGACAACCAGCCCATTGCATTAGAGCAAATCGGAGGAGATTCTTTGGACCTCTACAGATCCTACCTACAAAATTTGGGGATCTCGTCCAAGATGTACAATCCTCCTCCTGCATTAATTCTGTATCAATAATTTCATTCCACTGGAATAAAGCTAAGAGTAAACTTACTAGGCCTTTTTATCACTTATTTTAATTGCTTAAATCTTTCATATTTAATAACTTAAAAGTTAAATATTTTCGGCTTCTAATCATAAGAAAACTGAGCTTAGGATTTTTTTTTTTTTTTTTGTAACTGTCTTCAAAGTTGTTAGTTTCTCCATACTAAAGGATCGAGCAAATTGCTTTGACATAAAAATAAAATTCATTAATTTATTCCATATTCTATGGAAAATTTACGAATTTTTTAAAAATTTTTATTATTATCAAAGTACACCTTTAGAGAAAGCATTTTTAGAGCCGATAAATTTTTCAATCTCTTATTATTTATTTATAATACAATTTTAAGCTTGTGATACACTTCTTATGAGTAAGTCAATCATTATTTGAATTTAATCCAGAAAAGGAATTTTATGCATATGCAGTATGTGCATCACTCTGCATGTATATGTAGCATTTGAAAAGAATATTTTTAATGAAATATGAATAAAACACTTATAATAACTGCTACTATGTTGCATAAGCAAAGCCAAATACATCATAAATGATAGTTAATTAGACCATGAAATTATTTGATCCAAGAAAACTGCATTGTTTAAGTTTCATACCTTCATACCTAGGATATAAATAAAACATGTATATATATGTGGAGGGGGGGGGGAGATCTAGAAATATGTTGAAGTCGGCCCACACACCAGACGGCGCTGTGAGTGAGAAGACAGTGCTGGCGTGGAATAGCTTGGAGACGTAGGGTGATGAAGCGAGCGTGGACGGATACTGAGAGTCCAGGTGCGAGACACGGTTTGGGAAGCCACAAGGATTTGGAAAGTCTTCAAGAGAAATATCGGCGTGGAAGCCATGCGGGAAAGAGATATTTAGGGGGCTAGAACCTAATTATAGAATTCATAATTGTATTTGTCATTTGTCCAAATTAAACTGTCCATTGTGAATAATCACGGTTCATCATTCATGCCCCTAGAACACCGACAATCCTTCACAAACCCCACAAAAGTGAAAACTCAGCCAGGATAGACCTTGAATTTCGATTTTGAACTTAAAAATAATTAGTATTTTTGATGGACTTGATTTTATTATGGACCGAGAGTTTAAAAAGAATTATGTGAAGAATTTTTGAAAGAGTGAGTGAGTACGTGTTTGAATTGAAAACTGAGAAACACCTGGATTCTGGAAACGGAAAACAAAATGCCTGTGGAATATAATCGCTGCAAAAGGAAGATGAGGTATGACATTTTTGAATATTCTCATTTGAATTAGAAATATTTTAGAAAAGAAAAATATTTAAAAATTCGAAAAAAAGGAAAATTTGATTGAATTTTTTAATGAAATTGACGATACTCCTACAGACGGTTTAACCGTATATCAATTAAGAAAAAGAATAGCGAACTCTTAAGTATTTTGAAGAGGAACCGGAATTTGTCTTCGACTGATTGAACTTTATAGTTTCGGAACAAAAACATAAAGAAGATACAAATGTGGCGTTAGAGGCACAAAAAGTAAAAGTGGGAAGGTTAAAAATATTACAACTGGAAGAATAACAATTCAGAATGCACGTAATGATGATCCCAGTGCGAATGATAACTCAAACACAACTGCCGGAATCATAAAAAAGTTTAATAAAAAGTGTTAAGAGTCTAAAAATTCCAGTTCCAGAAAAATCTGAGAACTTTAATTTATTCTTCCAAACGCTAGAAAGAGCGTTCGTAATATAAAAAGTCCCGAAGAAATTTAAAGCGGAAATTTTAATTGATATTTTGGGTAGCAAAGCCACTAATTTATTAACTTGCATAAATGATGAAGAATTGAAATGTTATGTAAGTATAAAATATTTTGTGCTAAAGGAATGCGAACCTTCCACTTTCAAATGCCTAATAAATTTTAAGAGTGCCCGACGTGAAAATAATGAATGCCATCTTGAATTCGCATCGAGACTTTCCGTAAATTTTCACCATTTCTGTCAATAGTGTAAGTTGACGATTTTGAAACTCTCTGCAAACTAATAATATCGGACAAACTCTATGAAGCGTTAGATGAGGAAACCGCAACTTATATCAATGTGACAATTGGATTGAGTGACAATGGACAGAGAATTAGCGAAAGAAATCGATATATATTTTGTAAAAAAGGGTAAATCTTCAAGTGAAACCACTTCTAATTCGTACAAAAATACAACTAATTCATGCCAGTTTCCGAGAGAACCAAAATATGTTCTATCTCGTATGAGGGATTATATAAAAAGTGAAAGTGATAGATATTCCCCCAAAGAATGCTACATTTGTGGAAAATATTCACATCTCTCCAAAACATGCTCATAACGGATGGAAGTTAAACCTGTGAGACGATTTAGTGTCTTCAAGGAACAAACATCGAATAAAAACACAAATGATAGACTCGTTGCAAAGATCGGAGAAAAGAAACTTAAAAATCGCGATAAAAGTGTAAACGTTACTACAGCTGGGAAAGAAGTTTAGGATCTTTTGGACTCGGGAACAGAAATATGTGTTCTTAACCCAGAATATATCTCAAACATAGCAATTAAGTATAATGGGGAGATTCAGTTAACTGCAGCTTTTGGAGAAAACATTATTGCGAAAACCGCGAATCTCAATTACAAGCGCTGGGAACTCAGTTGAAATACTGTTTGCAATCACAGATAGATTGTGTCCCCTCCCCTTGTCTTCTAATTCCGTAAGCCTATGATCTTACCAGGGAAACGAACTTGGCGAGAGAAGAGGCTTTACAGTGTAGGGTTACAAGCAGTAAACAGCCCTTAACAGGTAATTCCCCTCTCAGGAGGTAGAAGAAGATGTGATAGGTAAGAGGAGATATTTAAGCATTTTATCGTGCACCCAGCAACGTGAAAAGAATTGTTTTTTAGCACGGGTCTCTAGCGCTAGTGAAATCATACACATTTGGGTTCAACGAAGTTTTGGATACGGGGAGGAAGGAATAGAAGGGATGGATATCTATGAAGTAAGAAAAAGGATGGATACCTGTCTCCAAATTAGGAACGCAAGTAAAGAATGGTAGAATTAAATCCCTGGGAGAAATTCGCAAGTACTCTCTTCTGATTGCAGAACGTGAAATCATTGCTCTTCTTTAAAAGTACCTTCAATAGTGATGGGTGAAGATGATGCCAGTGCAGAAGCGAACTAGAGCAACACAATGCACGAGATTTACGGACAACAAAAGACAAAATTAGAGAGCTTGAGGAGCGAAATTAGACATTGTTATCAGCGGATCAAAGGGAACTTTGGACTGGATATTAGTCGGAAAAAGCATAATAATAGCTGCCCATTTTTGTGATATGTGTACTAATTCATTTTCTTTTCTTATTAGTTTTAAATGTTTTCCAGATTTTAATTATAGCTGCAAATATTTAAGGGAAAGATTGGCTTAGAAGCCATTCGAGAAAGAGATATTTGGGGTACTAGAGTCTTATTGTAGCATTCATAATTGTATTTGTCATTTGTCCAAATTAAACCGTCCTTTTGTGAATAATCCCGTTTCCTCATTCATACCCCTAGAACACCGATCATCAATCCTAACACTTTATATATATATATATATATATATATATATATATATATATATATATATTAGATCTATTAAATTGCGAATATTACAGAATTAATTAAGATAATTGGTAAATTAAAAAAAGTCAAGGGAAATTACAACCAAAAAATTACAACCAAGTTAAATAAGCATAAATTTACCAAGAAATATAAGGCATATATCAACAAAAAATAATTAAAAAAAACTCAAAAATGGAGATATTGTAAATTAAATATTATCTCAGACTTTAAACTGAGAATAGTGTGTTTAAACTAGTTCCTAGACCAAGTATAAACAAAAATCTCAAAACCAAACAGTAATTCAACCAAAGAAAAATGAAAGAAAAAAAAAAAACAAGGAATACAAATACATTTAAACCATAGAAAATAAACATAATCCTTTATTCCACAGCATTAAAATAATCTATACTTATTTATGCACATTAATAAAAAAAATTTTTAACTGAAAAAGTTGTAAAACATCAGCAAGCAATTTGATGGTCCGAAACCTTCTAATATGGCGAGATAATGCTATGTTTTTAAATACCAAACACTATTGATTGATTGATTTTCAAAAAACCAAAGAAATTCACCAAAATTTACTTATCTTACCAAATTTAAATATTATTTTTAAAAACCTATATAACAAAAATTATCAATGTTAATAATTTTCCAAAGTAAATAAAACTTCTAAAATAGTAGGTTTTAAATAACATTTAAATAATTGCAAAAAAAGAAAGTTCTGGGAACACGTGCCTTTATCTTGTGGCAAATTTAAAAATAAATTTTTTTTAATTAATAAAACCAAAATATGTAACTATAAAAATATTATAGAGGGAAAACACTACCTCACAAATAGATGCAATAATATATGCAAAAACAAAGAGAAAATTTAAAAGTTATGTACATACATATATTTATACACGTATAGACACAAAAAATCTTTTTTATTACAAATTTATCTTAATCTTTTTTAAATATTTACTAAAAATGTAATAGGTTAATTTATATTAATCCAGTTTGTGATAAACTTTTTATAATTATTGTTTTTCAGTTTGTTAAAACTTACTAAATATTATTTCTAACATTATTATTAATAATAATATTTTTAAAAATAGAAACGTATGAAGAGTTACTCCAGAAAAGTACCTTATTAATAGAAAATTTAAAACTGTCTCTCTTGTCATAAATATTGCTAACGATTTTTTTACGTAATTTTCTATTTTATGCCTAAATATTCTGTTTCATACTTATTATTATTAGTCTGAATCAGATTTTAAATATGTAGGATAAAAAGATAAGTTAGGTTTATCTTCAGAAGGATATTATAATAATTCAAAACAAGTAGATTACTTATATAAATCCTTGTAATAAAACTATTTCTATCAATGCAATCAAATTCATAAGAGTATTAGTAGATATTCGTTAAACTATTACTTGCAGGTCCATTATTATCTGCTATTACTTTTTGTGGAATATTCTTAGTTTTTTTGAAATTTTTTCATCTTTATATTTAACAATTTTATTAAATACGATACTAACTTAAGTTTCAAATTCGTCATAAAAATAAATTCATTAATATTATAATCCTTATAAATGAATCATAATACCTTATTAGATCATCTATGCATACTAAAACAGAGAGAGATATATATAGTATATAGTATATATAAATAAAAGTTTGAATCAACTGCTTAAATTAATGTGGTATCCACTTGGGCTTTCATTTTTGAATCTCTTACTGTAGTGGAATTTCGCATATTCCTTTTCATTATGGTTATGATTTTTCCTTTCAGCAAATAAATTTTATGAAATATATCCTGCCGTGGTAACCAAGTTCTCATGGTTACGAGCTCGAAGCCGGAGCTGCTTTAGTTGAATCGTGGATTCGAGTTCTGATGCCAATTAAGTCCCACCGTGTTACAAGGCTGATGCACGTTAAATCTTCCATTCAAGTCCTCCCAATTGCGTGATGATAGTGTCAAATCAAGTGTCCTCGTCACTTGACACACACACACACATATATATGTTATATATATATATATGTGTGTGTGTGTATGTGTGTGTGTGTGTATGTATAAAGAGAGAGTGAAAACTATAATTTTGGTTCAGAAATTTTATTTACGTAAAATGGTATTCATTCCAGGATGATTTTGTGTGTGTGATGCGACTCTCAATATTTGCCTTTTAAATCTTCATTTTTACGCTAAAAATTTGTTAATGAATATCATACGAACTTAAAACATTTTTTTTTTCATTCTTTAAGTATGGAAAAAGGAAATAACATTACAACATATTAAACTTTTACTTTTTGACTCCTTTTTCAATCCTCAGATAAATCCTCTAGATAGGTTTTAAAAAAAAGTACGTTCTATACATATTTACTCAAAGATCTGTAATATATACTTCTACATATATATGAATAAGGAAGTAACATTCTGACTGAAATTATAATCCATGAGTTTTGTTACGTATAGAAATATTCTATGGTTATCAAGGAATGAACATATTTGTCTCAGAACATACCTCGACTTGAAATGTAGGTTTTTATGCATGAAAAGATTTCTAAAACATAAATATGAGTATTGCTGAATAAAAATGATAACAAAATGTATAATTATGATATGCCATTCTTTTGAAATATGCTTTACACGCAAAGAAACTGTAAAAAAAATGACAGTCATCTAGATTTATTGCATTTAAAAAATATACGTAATTTTTCGCGATATGAAAAGAGAATGATGATATCAATCGATAAGGATCCACGAAAAATACTTTTCTTTATCTTGTCAGTTATTAAAAAAAATCTTAGAATATCTGCAGATCTTTTGCATTAAATTTACATGTTTCTACGTGTGTAGTGAAGAAGATTTACAGATATGTTGCTACTAGTATGAATTTCTTGTTTTTAAAACAAATTATCTAGCCGCAATTGAACAAATTCTTTACATTCAGTTTTTGAAAGTATAGCATTCAAAACGCATAACTTAGAGCTTTTTTTAAGTGAAGAATATGTGTATATGAATGTAATATGTTGGAAAGAATGAATAGCAGTTATCTGATACGAAATGATTCACTTTCTAGGAATTTAAACAATAAAGCGTAACCGATCAAATCTGCGAGTACTAACTGAAATCAAACATTAGTGAGAAATGTATTTTTAATAAAGAGAACATCTTCAGAAAGCAATAAATTGTATTGTTAGAACAGATATTAGTTTAAAAAATTCAAAACTATTCAACTATTAATGAACTAGCATCGTTATTACCATTAATATCCATCAAGACGCAGTAATTAATCAGACAATAAGTCTTTAACCAATTTTATTTTGTATTAGACTGATCAAAATTATAATATTTAACTAATATGGAGTGTTATCTAAATATTTTAATTAAAATTTCTACGGTTTTTTAATAGCATCAAAACTTAATGGGACTTTAATACACTTTTGGTATCGAGATTGGAGTGAAATAATCACGCTTAGAATATCAACTCACATTTATTCGCATCTGTATACTGTGCTCATCAATATTGCTAAAATCCACCCTCCCCCATCTTCTTTTCTCTCTCTCCGACACCTCCGACCTCTCTATCTCATTCACTGCATTTCTGATATAACATGTCTCATTTCCTTCCCAAGGCGAAGTTCTAAATTCAAATAACATAATAAAGTAGCCCAAAAGGTTAGTTAAAGGGAAATGTGCGTGAAAACTTGGTACAAAATATGAGAAACGCTATTCGGTTTAAAATATCATTCCCATTAAGATTATAAATTACTGAACCTGCTAAAAGGAACACTAATGTAGCATTGCTGATACGAACGCGTCATTTCCTTTCTATTACTTTTAATAGAATGCATTCAAATACATTTTTTTTCTTTCAAACTCAGAACATATCTTAATTTAAAAACTAATATACTAACGGTGATGCATGCAATATTATTGAGACATGTAAAGAAAAGACGTGTTTCTTAATTTGCTTTTTCAATTCCCTCTCTCATCTATATGAAGCTATATTTTACAAGCAAATTATTCATGCAGTTTTTATAAATGGGATACCAATACCGATAAATACTTTTAAAATACTTAAAAAAATTCCAATTCTTCAGTATTAAATATAAATGTTATACAAATGTTATTTAAATATACAAAAAATTTAATGCACGATATATAGAAAATTAAATGTTAATATGTGTGTAGAAATGCTGTCATTATGATTGTTCATGATTTGTTTAAAATATTATGGATATTCTTTTTTTTAATAATCTAAGCGATTATATATATTCGTATTTTCAAGATCCATATACACATATACAGAAAATGTTAATTGTTCTTTTGTAGTTCACACATGCTTTCCTTCTCATTATATTCAGCCATCGACCTACGCACGCCAGTCGTATAATTGATTAAACACACACACACACGTGTGTGTGCAATTTTTCTTTTATGAGAAGCTTCGTCATTCTGTAGCATTTGATGATTTCTTTCAATCCAATATTGATTTTCGTTGATCGAATTCCAATCTCATCCTTAACATCTTTTTCTAAAACAAATCTCCGAGCCTTTATTGTTAAAATTTTGACTTCTCTTAAATTATTTGACATATAAATACCCGAAGGTAAATGGAAAAGATAAGGTAAACGCAAACATTCTAAACATTAAACAATACTTAATTTTTTATTTAATTTAAAAGGTCATTATTTGTCAGGTTGCTATTTCTTGTTTTAAGATTTATTTTTTAAGTTTGTATAAGAAACGAATAAAAATACTTTGCATTGTTAGAAATAGACTTGTTTAATATAATTATTAGGAAAGAAATATTTAATTACCCTAAATACTTTTAAATTATTATTTTTTTCCCAAGAACTATTCTTCTTCTGGGATATATGTTGCAGTTTATGTGTAGACTGTAAATGTAGGGGGAAAAACATTTATAAACTCTATTTATCGTAATTAAAATTCATTTAAGCTTTAAAAAAACCTCACACTTAAAGAAAGAACATATCATAAACTAAAAGAGAACACTCTTAAATGCAAACGAATACCATTCACTTGTGATATAAAATAAGAATAAACAACATTTCTAACCACAGTACTGAGAAGAGCATTTAATATATTCCATCTCCTATTTTAATCCCGAAAATATGGTTACCGTCAATTACCATAACAAAGCAGGACATCTTTAGCATTTTTGTACGAAGAGATTATTTTTAATGCTTCTCTTGGAAGAGGTTGCTGTGCAATAGGTATTATCGCCCAAAGCATGCTTTGTTCAGTGCTGCTTCTCTTTATTCATGTCTTACAGATATTTTGACAAAAGTTTCTACAATTCCTTAAAAAAAAAAAAAAAAAAGAGAGAGAGAGAGAGAGAGATAGCTTTCAAACAATAAACATTTACTTAACGAAGTGATTAAAAATACTTTGAGTAATTAAGCATCTTATAACAGGATCCTTTATACTATCCGACACCCTTAATTAGGCAGAAATTTTTTATTGTCTTATATATATATATATATATATATATATATATATATATATATATATATCCTTTAAGAAGTTTTTTATTCTTTGCAATATTTGTAATTACGAGTATAATCAAGTTTTCATTTAGTTCTAATATTATTTAGTAGATGGCACTTTGATCTTTTGCCTTATCATTTCGTTTTTAGCGCTGGTAATTTATTAGCTATATTGAATCAATGACTTCACGAACTGCTATGATCATGTAAGTGTTTTATATTGTGGTCTATTTAGTGTTATTGAGTAATATTTTTGATTCTTTATTCGTGTTATGCTTTAGATGTGTTTATATTTTTTTGGGATTGCTCAGTTGTTTTCTTCTTAAATGTTTTGTAATGAGTTGGTTGTTGATATCTGTTCAATTGTGTATTTGGTTTTAAAATAGCTTTTAAAATCGTTGATTAGGGACAGTTTGACCATTAATTCTGGAATAACCCAGCATAACATTTTGCAGCCTATTACAACATTAATTATATTATACCTCATTCTTTTGGAACTCTTTAATAGTTTTTTTCAGTTTTTCACTTTTTGTATATTTTTTGATAATTTTGGTAGTTATTTTTTTTTTTTAATTTTTCGTTTAATTTACTTTCTTTTCGTTATATCTATAGTACATAATGTTTTTTTTTTTCATAGTTAAATTTGTGCATATTTATTTTTATTCAATTTTTTGTTTGTAATGTTTTAGTTGTATATTTATATGGATTGTTGCATATGTGTTTGACTTAGTGGTACAGCAACGATTTCTTCTATAATTATATTATTTTTAAATATTGACATTATTTTCTAACTTGTTTATGTTTGTTATATATTAGTGTTAATTGACATTTCTGCCTGACATATGTGTACTGGATAGTTCTATAAGTTTGGGAAGTGAAAAATAATACAATTTTCATGCATTTAATAATATTTACTGTGCAATGTAATTCTCATCGTTTCTACGATTGCTCTACAAATATTCCAAATGGATGCATGATGAGTTAATGAGAAAAATTTGCTTAACATTGTCGTCATATACATATCTCTTCTTGCTCGGAACAAAAAAGAACCCTTATTAGATTGTATGATAACTAATTATGAATAATGGATTATCTACGAAAACATAGCGAGGAAAAGAGCATACTGTATGCTTAGACAAGCTTCTTCTCCTCCTCTAAGCCGATAGCATAAATAAGAGAATGTTGTGATTATGACGGGACGCAGAGGGACAAATACGTTACCAGCTTTTGAAACTTAGTGAAAAGCTCAATTCGAAGAGAGACTCTCAGCAAATGGATATTTAAACAAAGCACAATCAAAGGAAACAGACTGGCCATGTTCAATAGGAAGCACATCATGCTGCATCATGCTGCAAGCCTGACCATATGCTGCTTTGGCAATCCGTCAGAAAATAGCAAAGCTAGGCTGGGAAATAGTATGGTATTCCCCAATCTTCCTAGACCTAGCACCGTACGATTACCACCTGTTTCTCATTCTGAAAAATTTTTGTAAGAGAAAAAAATTCAAAACTGAAGCAGATGTCAACCAAGCACTACCTGAGTTCTTTGCCTCTAAAGACTGGGTTTTTTTCGAAAATCATATTTACAAATTACTGTCACGTTGGCAAGAAGTTATAAGTAACGAAAGAAATTGTAATGTAAAATAAATATTATTAAATGTATGATATATATATAAAATGTATTATTTTCTTTTATTTCCCAAATTGGCTAAATTTTACAGACACACACACACACACACACACACACACACACACACACACACACACACACACACACACACACACACACACACACACACACACACACACACACACACATATAGTATTATATATATATATATATATATATATTTTATGATATATATATATATATAATGGACTAATAAGTTGTTGTCGTGCGATATTAATATAAAATCCCGTAATTCTTTAATTTGGTCTACTTCTTTTAATAATTAAAGCTGTAACCGTTTTTGAGCATTTATTCTGTTTACGAATAAAAGTATATAAAATAACTTGGGAATAAATAACGACTGAAAACACTAATAATGGTTATAGTATGTTTTTTTTATAACGATCAGAAATCTAGTCTTTTAAATTGAAGACTTTTGGAGAGAAATTTATAGCTTGAAAAATTAGTAATCCTTCCTGCATTTTCACGTTACAAATCACAATTCTGCCAGCAGTTCTAAAACAACAATCAGAAATTTTTAGAGTGAATTGTATATCAATAACTTCTAGTTTATGTTACTTGTTTAGAGTTATTTTTATTTTTAATGGTTAGAATTTCACTAACTTATAATTTATTAGAAATGTAGTTTTGTAAATGATTCATAAAACGCAATTTATTTTATTATATCCTTCAAAGAAATTGTTTATTTGCAGGTTCGATTTGAGGACAAAAAGTTCTTATTAAGCTTTCAATATTATTTTAGGCAATTCAAACAAATTAATGGAGAAATATTTCTAGCTTGATATAAATCTGTCTTAATTCAAAATGGTTATTTTTAGTTTTAATATTTAGTAAAATTCATGTGACATGATTTGTGGTGACACTGGAATATGTAATATGCTTGTATATGCATGTTCTCAAACGAAAATTTTGAAGTTTTCTACGATTTTTGTGTTAAATGTGCTATTATTTTCTAATAAGTTGAGTCAGTTTATGAATCACTGTAAAGTAATTAATTTATTTTTCAAAATAAATAATGAGTTTTCTTTAGAGGAAGAACGATGAATTTTACTTTGTAATTAAAGGCAATTTAATAGAAAATATGAAATATGCTTAAGTGATAATATTTATTTCACTCTACGCTTAAAATATAAAAATGTGAATTATAAGCAAAATTAAAAATATACGAAAAATTATTTTTTTTATCTAAAGATGCATATTAATTGGAATTATGTCGTTGTCTTTCAGTTCTATAAGCAAATTTATTTAATTTAGCTAGAGTATATATATATTTGATATATATACTCTCTTGTGATTTTCTTAAAAGTATTCCAGAAAAGAGCATATTTCTCTAATCTTAACAATCCATGAAAAACAACAGGTATGCTAAAAAGAAATGTTATGATCAATTCGAAGAAAGAAAACGACTTAGGGGGCTATTACAGAAGTACAAAACATTTTACAGTAAAAAAATCGCACATTTCAGGACGTGAATTAAGTAAAAACTGTAACGCAATATTGGGTCTTTAGTGGCTATGTTTTCTTGTTTTTTTTTCTAATTCCGAAGTTCTGATAAACATTAAATATGTGCTTATCCCCCCCCCCCTCCGGCAATATTCTGAGGATGCTATTCTAAAATTATTATTCCAATTTTGGTTCCGTGGAAGCCTGTGACAGATGTGCGGACTTAATAACTAGACACTTCCGGATTCGAGACTCGATTCAGTCAAAGATTCTAGAATAAAGTCATATGAGCTCCAATCTCTAATTGCACGTCAAAGTCTAATAAGTAAGCTAAACTTCAAAAACTAACCACATTTTTTTTATTTTCTATATAGTGTTTAATGTTTAAATCAGAGAACGAATTTCTACTCAGTCGTCATCTTTGTCAGTTAAATACGATTTAAAATTGCAATGCAAAACTGCTAAAACTTACTCCGCAATTCTCAGAGTATCTAGAGAATTGTTATCACGTTAAATTAATTTCTTAAAATTTTTATTAGAGAACTGTAAGATGGAATAGAATTAAACTCATCCATACTGTAATTTCTGTTAAAATCCTCTCCTCCCCCATTTTGTGGCCAGGACCTTTCAGATTCTAGTATCCTTAATAACAGAGTGTATAGAATATATTTAAGCTAATTTTTTCCCCTTCTAAAATGTGATATCTCTTTGTCCAAGTGGAGATCATTTTATCAATAAAAAAAAGAGACTAATAATGCTTCGAAACACTAATGCAACTTGTATAAATCTTAAGTCGTTTCCGTACAGTCAATATGTTTTGATTTTCCCGTGCTACTTATGTGCTTAAGTTTGCTCTTCAGATAAATTTTAATTAATGGTTTGTGTTTTATGATGATATGAACACAACTGTTCTGTGGTATTGCTAATATGATTATGTGATCAATTGATGGACTTTTTGATTAAATATCTTCCATTCTTTCAATATTGCTATATATTATTGGGAATATACTTTGAAAATGAGTTTTTCCTAACATTCAAAATAAAGTTGCATTCAGAGTAGTTTATTTGATGAACTTTTAACTTTGTAAAACGATTTATTAAATTTGATCTGGAAAAATAATCATATTGCATTTAAAACCATGCTTCCTTCAAGAGAACTAAAAATAAATTTTATAAATTTTCAACTATTTCATTCTTTTGAATTATGGTAGCTTGTGCTTTGTATTAAGACTAAAATTTGGATTATTTATTTAACTAAACAATTTGTGCGTGCATATTAGCTCTGTAGCTTAAGAAAGTATATGCATGATAAGAGCTGTACTTTAAAGCGAAGTCTGTATTAATTAGATATATTTCTAAAAGTCTTAAAACCAGCGAATCAACCAATTTTACTACAGAAAGTTTCACATTAAAATCTGAAAATAAATTGATGAGTAAACTACGAACTAAAGTGGAAATGGTGTTAAATTAGCTTTCAGGGAACGAATCCAAACTAAGATACTGAACTATAGCGACTCATCTATATTATAGTATAAAATATCACAATCGTTTTAATTTTTAAGTAAAAGTTCTATCAGCCATACACTTGTTATGATTCTTAATTGTATCTGAACTTTCTTTCTTAAGTTTTCTATCTCAGTTTAAGAACTTTTTTTTTTATTTTGACAATATATCAAGTAATCTAAGAAGCTGTTACTAGTACATCGAGTTGTCTTATTAATTTTTATTTGTGGTTTGGATAGCCTGACCAAGTTACTTGGAAACATATTATTTACCGCAAGGCAGAAAGTTAGCAAAATATCAATTTTCATTGCTCAGATTTGAAATTGTCTAATTATGAATTTTTATTTAATTTATCAAATCTATTTTCATCTATATTTAAGAAAAGCTAACACTGCAGTGAACTTCAGATCATAATTTTTTATGGGTGAATTCTCTTGTCTTGATTAAAAAAATGTAATGTTCTTTTTAAACATTATTTTTCGGAAAGAATAATAAATCTTTAATCATCTAAATTTTTACCTACAACAATTATATTATCCTAAAAATTCCACCGACTGTTTTCAATTAGAAAAAAATTTTTTAAATAGAGATTTCTAGAAATCTTTATTCATAAAAAGGTGTCTATCATCTCATTCATTGTTTCTGTATAAACTCTCTTCTCTTATATTTAAATTTTTCTTACTGAAATTATCATGTATTTATTTTGAGGATTACTTACAGGAAGGATGAATCTTGTAGTGAGATTAATATACTTATTCACTAAGTTCTTAACTTACCTCCTTCAAATCCTTTACGTATCTTTGATACGCAAATGACTTTAAAAAAAAAAAAAAAAAACCATGGTACATGCGAATTATAAAAAGCTAAATCTCTGAATATTTTATTGATGTATACTAAACTTATCTACAAAATACTTCTTACAAAATTTTTAACTACAATTCTGAAAATGATAAAAGCCGAATAATTTATAACTCATGTAAAAGGCACTCACATCTAAACAGATGATAGTTCGGGCAGAAGTTAATAGAAACATGACTAAAATAACTTTCCATCCTTGAAATAAAATTGTTTCTTGTCTTATATATATATATATATATATATAAGCAGCAAAATTCATCTTCCTATTTTTATCTTTAACTTCCTTTTCTTTTTTTTCTCTTCCTCCCCTTCCTTTTCAATTTATTGGCTTTAACTAATTATTTTCACCACCAAATTCACAGTTCATATGTGCTGTAATACTACAACCAGCCACAAATTTTGCCTAATAATCTTAATAGAGGAACTAAAGCTTAACGTTATTATAATTAAAATTACTACATATTTTTTCTAATGAAAAAGCAAAAATCTTCGGAAAATTACATTCATTTGAAGAAAAATGACTAATAAATATAGCAAAGTATTTAAAAATATGTGAAAAAATACATTTTACATTTTTTGGTTGAAAGATTTCGGAATGCAAATTTAATTTTAAGATAGAAAAAGTACTAATACAAGTTCCCTTTTGTTGAAAAATACCACGTTATCACTATCAACTAAATTTTCATTGAAAAAGTTGCGTAAAAAGTTTTACGAAAATGTTATGTAAAAAAAAATATTTGCAACCCGCAAAATTAAGATTTCGATTAAAAAAGGACCGTGGAACACCATA
The DNA here is from genome assembly GCA_019974015.1 of Nephila pilipes. Taxonomy (NCBI): domain Eukaryota; kingdom Metazoa; phylum Arthropoda; class Arachnida; order Araneae; family Nephilidae; genus Nephila; species Nephila pilipes. The sequence goes on from BMAW01062283.1 coordinate 98,751, forward strand.
GATATAATTTATTAGGTGCATATTGTCAAAATCAAGCATCTTTTCTGCACTAAATACGTTTCATTGATTTTAGTTTCCTTTGTTCTTTTAATTAGTACGCTGAGCGATAATTTACTCTTATCAGTTCTAGCGATAAAATCAGCGAATGATACTGTGTTAACCACGATTCAATCACGTAATGTCATTATTCATTGTTAATATTGATTGAAAAACTACTTGATTCCTTGTATTTACAGCTTGCTTAACACCTGCTCACTTTTTATGATCATCATGCAATCATAATATAGTAGAAATGAGAGATGTAAAAGAACGGAAATAATTGGGTAGAGGGCCTCATGAGTTAATCTCTGCACCGTATTAAAAATTATTTTATGTTTAGAAACTATTCTATTTTTATAAACACGGGTCTTGCGCAGCTTTTGCTAAGTCTCATTAACTTAGAAAAAGAAAAGAAAAATGGATAAAATTGTTAGTTCAGCGAATAAATGTTTTTCTTTTATTAGACCATCAAAAACGTCAAACTACAAGCGGCAATAATTTTTATTAACTCTTATGAGGCATTTCGTACAACTCTAATTTACCTTATTATATTATATTTTATTGAAGCAGACAAACAGATGTTTTGTATTTTCTTTCTAAGTCAAGCTGAGAAATATAGCGCTTTACTTGCCCATTTTATTCTGTGCATCAAATCATCACTTGTAATGAATAGTTTTCAGTCTAAAGAAATTTATACATTAATTATAATAGAATTGTTATTACTAAAGTTTAAGCATTTCTGGGCTTTTAGTTAAGTCCTTATATTAATATCATTTCAAAAAAAGGGTTATGAATCTTTATTAATGCAATTGAAGAGCAATTCTGATTGTAGTTCAAGCTGAAATTGAATTAAAACCAAACACGTATAAGTTGTCTTTAAATTATTTATAACCATTTCCATTTATTATTACTCATTTCAAGGAATTCAGTGTTTGAATACTCTTTCTTCTATTTCGTTAACCCGTGCTGACGTACTCAAAACGAAATAATTTTTATCAAACTTATAAGATTTGTGACTGTGCATATGAAAGGGGTCAGAGAAGATAAGCACGAAAATTGAATATACGAGAATACAAGTAATAATAATAAATCTTCCATGTATTAATTAAATCTTGTGATTTTGAAAGCAGCCCTTCTCCATCCATTGATGATATTTCTATTATTTCGAATTCCGAGTGATAGATTGTATAGTACTATAGCTAAATAGTTTACTCAAATTTTCCTTTATTTCTTTGTTTAACACAAAAAAAATCTTATTTAAAAGAATTGAGTTTCATTTCTGTTATTAATGGGAGCGAAGATTTGACGCATGGAATAAAACTGTTTTCCAAAATGGAAAAAAAAAATATTGTAGAAAATAGGAAGGAAAAAAAAGAGAGATACTTGAAATTGTTTAATGAATAAAATTTTTCGCATTTACTTAAAATTGATATAAATCAATTCAGTTCTTAAATTTTCTAGTAAAAAATTCATAACAACTTTTTTTTAAAAAATAGAACTAGATTTTAAAACATTTTTAAAATTGTTGAGGAGCTTACATTGTAAATATAACGTAAACTCCGATTAAATAAGTTAGAGACATTTTACGTGTGTACAGGGTGTTTTGGAACTAATGTTGGAAAATTTTAAGAGGTGATAGAAAGCATCTAAACAAGCCATTTTCACCATACAATGCATAGGCATGAAGGATCAGTGAACCGCTAGACTATGCTGTAATGGAAAGTATAAAGCGCGAGTTTTCGTATACATCGTCATTTCTACCGTGGATTTCAGGAGGCATGGTAAAGTATGGTCAGGAAAAGGCTCTGCCTCGTTATATCCACGATAGAAATGACAATATGTAAGAAAACTCGTACTTCATACTTTCCATTGCGGCGCCATCTAACGGTTCACCGCTTGCTCTCCGCCTATGCATTGTATGGTGAAAATAGATAGTTTAGATGTTTTTTTTTATCACCCCTTAAATTTTGCCCATGAGTTTCGAAACACCCTGTATGTAAATGTATTACAACATACTTTGTTTGACTATACAAACTGTGGATAAAAAAGTAGATATATGCTAAGAAAGCTAGTTCTCTGCTTAAATTTTCATTATTCAACTTCTTGATTGTTGGAAAAAATGTCTCTCAGCAACATTTTTATTAAATGAGCATTTACATGAAATTTTCCCTTTGTTGTGTATAACTATTTTTACATGTTATCATTAAGATTTGCTCAAAATATATTTTCCTTTATATTTGAATCTCTTGCGATGTTTAAACATACAATGTTTGAAATATTTATCGAGTAAAAAAAGAAATGAAATTTTCTTTCTATTTAACATTATTGTGATCCTTTTTTGGAAACTTTTACACAACAGATTTATGTGACGTCCTATTATATTTCTATTAAAACATTTTCACAACTTTTATAAGATTTCATTCTTTGTACGGCAAGCAGCGTTTATATGATCTTATCGTGAAAGACTTAGTCTGACTTCATAAAATATTAAAGATCTTGAACTGAACATGTATTCAGACAGAAAATCTCTGAACACTTATGAAAGTTCGCAACTTTGAAAATAATAGATCTGTTTCTAATACTGTCCTTTTAAAATTTGAAAACATTCCGTAAATGGGGGGCCGGCGGCGGAGTAGGTGGTATTATAAAACACGCTGCTTTCTATAGGAGGGATATTTCGCTTAACATACGCAAATATCATACTGAACTGCACTATATTTACATACCCTTAAATGATTAAATCAAACTTAATTTGATGTATATGGTTACACATATTCTACACAAGTTTCAAGTGCTGTGTAAACCATACATATATAAGAAAACATAATTAAGAGTGAAAGAATATAAAAAATTATTTTTAAAATTTTAATAATAAAAATAAAATATTATTAAAAACGCATTAATAAAACAGTATAACATTTAACGAAGACCTTGGGTTCAGTTTGGGAAATTAGCATAAAATTTGATGAAGCAGTAATTTTGTGACATGATGATTAATAAACTATGAACGTTAATATGATTTCACTAACTTCATTATAGATTAAGACATTTCACAGTAATATATTTTACCAAAAATTCGAATTAGTCTGCGAGTAGCTTTTTTAAGTGTGGTTTATTCAGTGAAAAATATTTGAAATTATAAAAAAACGGATTTGAGTTTCATGAGAGTCGCACTTAAAGGTCAACAAAGAACCATGTTTGTCTATTCTTGCTCTACAGAACAGTGAAGCTAGAGGGAATTTAATATTCATATTGGAATGCTTTTTATGTAAAAAAATGTTCCAATTTCGGGTCCTATTCTTTAATATTTCACACACACACAAAGACAGACTTAAGAGAGTCGAAATTTTCATTACACGATAACTATTTAAACCTTTAAAAAAATTCTTAAAAATATGATTTTTAAAAACTAATAATCTACAAACGAAGATTTCATACTATCACTCAAATCTATGTTCCATAAAAAAGTTCCTTAAATTGAAAACTATGTACATTATATTGTTTTTTGAAACATTACTTGTCTATTTAATGAAAATTGTCATTTAATATATTCAGTGATTTAGACACAATTTTACTCTCAAAACTAAAATTTCAAATTCATAAATTTAAGACTGAGCAATGTTTTTATCTAAAGGAATCAACCGTTCCCGTAAATTTCATTTATCCCGAAATGAAAACTATGGGTGATAAATAATTCGATATCTTTTGAACGAATTTATTTCAATTATAATGGTGTCAAATCATCTTTAATAACTTATTATTCTTAGCTACAATAGCGTATTCGATCTAACAATTCATTACTGCAAAAGAAACGAGTTGTCATTAAGTAAAGGTAATATGTAATAATTGTCTCGGTAATCCGGCAGATATTGGACTAGAGCCTTGCCCGATTACCGAAAACGCCGGACTACTGGAAAAAAAACATTAATAATAACGCATTTAAACAGCAAAAGCTATGCATTTTTAAATAAAATTTTATGAAATATACGCAGAGTATCAAACACACACATAATAATTAAAATTGCAAAAAAAGTACCATTTTGTATTGGTATAGACTACATTATTCTATTGAAGCTGAAGGCATATAATAACGATTATGAAGTTTATCTATGTTAAGAACGTCAGTTTACTAGCAGTGTCCGAAAGGCGAAGAGCCAGATTGCAGAGGGAATACTGTAGTTTTTTAAAAATATTAATATTCCTTGATATATAGAAGAATTTTGCTTTATCTGTGTAGTAATATGTAATTTAATCGAAGGACAAATTTCAACATATTATGATTAAAACTTATAGTTTGGGAAATAAAATTTAAAACAATTATTTTGAATTTTAAAAGTCATTCTTTTATGAGTTCATGCGGTCGCAGTTGTCTATGGTCATGGTCGACAGCTCGTGGACGGCGTTATTTCTCCCGAGTCGTGGGTTCGAATTCCGATTCCATTAAAGACCCTTCGTGAAATGGGGCGTATGTATGTTAAATTTGTCAGGTCTGCAAGTCCTCATTTTTGAAAAGTGGGACGCGAGCTAAGGTATAGTCCTTTTCACTTGACCATGGCTCCAATTTTCAAACTTCGTCTCCAATAGTCATAGTTTTGTTTCTAAATGCAATGTTAATAAACAATCAATCAATTCATACGTAAATATTTAATTCGACATTTTGATCAATCATAAAAAAATACTACATTCAACTGAACTCAGTAATTTTACTCAATTTAAATTTCCTCGCTTGAGTGCTCACATGCACGATAAAATAATCTTTCATCCCTAATATAAGTTTATATAAACTATTTTATTGAATAGATTATAGTTTCACTATGAATGATAGATCGCTTGAAATCGTATCACTTGAAAGCATTAAAATAACCATCCAAGATTACACACAAATGAAGAGTATCTGAACTATTTTTTAAATTAATTGATCATTTTGCAATACAAGTATTAAAATTTATTAATATTTCTATACAGGTAGATAATCAAACCTGATAGTTTTTATGATATGCATATTTCCTTTTGCCTTCTGTAACCTTATTTTTAAATTATAAATAAATATTATGCTGAACTCTTAAGGAAAAATGATTAAAAATAATAATGAGTAACTATATGAATTCATAAATATACAACTGTTAATTTATATTCCGAATTCAAGGAATGGATGAATAGGAATTGAAAACGTAATATCCTTTTTTTAAAAATGACTAGAATTAATATTGAACAATAATATTAATTCATAAGCATACAGATGCTAATTTACATACTAAATGTAAGGAACGTATGAAATAGGAATGGTAAACATGATTCGATTTTTTTTGAATTATTATACCCTTCCTTCGTAAGATTACCGTATTTTAATTCGTATGCGGAATCCCTTTGGGCCAAAAGTTAGGTCCAAAAATAGGAGAATTTCTCATACATGGACGACATTACAGATATTAACAAATGACTAAATTCCCTAAAACTCAAAGTCTGAGGTCAACACTCAGCAGCGATGTATCAGATAAGAATGATGAGAAATTTAGTGTTTTCTATGATGAATAACAAAATTCATTTTTGCTATATCTTAAATTAAATACTATATTTGACAAAAAAAATTTTAAAAAAATTTTAAGCTCAAATAATCAGGAGGTTTCTTATATGCATTAAAACACGGTATTATCTGGGTTTGAATATATTTCAGAAAATTTTTATATTGGTTTTACATTAACAAACATGTATTAAGTTTTCATTCAAATTTTAAAATTGATTTCTGAAAGCAGTAATGCAGATAAATATCTCAACCTTTCTACAAAGTTTATTAATATTAAATTATATAGAATATGTTAGGAACTATTTTTGTAATACCTGTAAACAATGTTTTCACAATTTATATTATAAACAACATAACAGAGTTATTTTACTTTATATAATCAAATTATTCATTAGTTCTTTTTTTTATTTTAATGAACACTAGGTTCGAAATGCTCGGATAGAGAGAATTCTATCAGAAAATATTTTTCTTATGACAAAAACTAAACTCTATTCCACACCAGAATTTTCATTTAATTAAATTTGTTGCTTCATTTGAACATATTTAAAATATGTCTGGAAAACTACTAATATCATAAAAGTTTCGGTCAGATACACCCTGGGGGTGCATAACCTAATTACGTTTTTAGAGAAGCAGTGAACCATTAAATATTTTATTGCTAGTTACATCTATATAATCCGGTTTCAACCTTTTCTTTTTTATTAATACATACTGGCGGATCCGTCTGCTCACATAAATTTTAATTAAAAATTTAATGAAGCATGAATAAAAAGATAAACTAAGGAATTTCTCAGCATCGCAACAAGTATCCTAACTTTCCAATTACTTAACTGAGTGTTTCAAATAGATGAATCTTTTCAAAAACCAACACATTCTTAAGACGAGATATAAAGGCCCAATTGGTAAAAATTGTCTTTCGATTAATTTTTTTTTCAGAATCTAATATCAATAAAACTCTAATATTAAAATAATTAATAAAATAGTTACGGCTAATTTTCATTCTTACATAAATCAAAATATAAAATCTCAATGGGATAAAAAAATCGTACCTGTTCAGATCAGATTAATAGTGTAATTTTTGTAATATTATTTAAACATACACTTAAACTGTCAAAAAGCTTCGTACCCATTTGATTTATAAAATTTTTAACATAAAGATTTTAGTTTTTTTTTAAATTCTAAATAACTACATAATTTTATATAACTACATAATTTTATAGAAATTCTTGCATATGTAATGTGCAATTACGCTAAGTGAAAACTATAGGAGTCACATCACGTAGCTATATAATTAGAGAATTTTGTCGACAAGTCGTCGTAAGATGTTATTAAATTTAGATATTCAGTTTGATTAACTTAAAACCAGTTTACTTACAAAGCGAAAATAAATAATTTTATGTAATTCAGCGAAAGATTCCTTTTTAACATTATACTCAATGTCATAATGTTCATAAGAATTCTAGAATAAAGTTGATTTAAGAGATTTAAAAATAGTTAAGTATCCACTTTGAATTTTATAAGTCTATAAAATGCTTCCTACGTGTCTAAAATTTAACAATACACTAAAAATATCTAACCCTGAATCTTCTGAAATAATTTCGTGGCCGCTGTAACCTAGTGATTATGGTTGCGAACTCACGACCAGTGTTGTTTTCGTCGAGTCCTGCTTTCGAATCCTGATGCCACAAAAGAATTGCCACATAAAGGAACTAATCGAAATATCAAACCTTCTCAATTATGAGGGGTAGGAGCTTGGGAAGGTAGGGGCCAACTGAATTGTCGTCTTCGTCACTTGACCAAAGCTCAAAATAATGAGGTCCGTCGCCAATAGACCTTCCTTTTTTCTTCTAAGTGCGACGCTAATTAACAATGAATACTCATAAATTCTAATATGAACATCATTCTAAAATAATTTCTTCTATGGAATGAAGAAAAAAACTAGAAGAGTGGCATTCTGACCTAAGTGTCGTCTTCGTCATTTAAAGGTGACTCAAAATTATAATATCCTTTGTAATTTGTATATCTTTGGTGTTGTAGCTCTCATTCGTTTTGCAGTCGGTACACAAAACTTTGACTTTTTTTTTTTGCTCGCGAAACACTTACAATATGACACAAGCTTTAAAGCAGGTGAATGGAAATAAATTTTTTGAAATCAAGCGCACAATGAAAAAGTCCTTGGCCCTTCTTGCTTCAAAGTGTTCAAAGTTTAAAAAAGTAATACTTTGAAAATCTATTTGAATTTTGTAAAAGTTTACCTAAAAGTCAATTAAAATCTTACAGTACTTCTAAAAAAATTCTCACACTTTATGTAATACGTGATTTTTTGCAGATTTCAGTAATATTGTGACAGATAAATGATATAAAAACTTTCGCATTTCCTCTTCTAAATTTACCAGACTCTCACATTTCATTATTTTAATATTAATCCTCGTTAAAAATTTTGCTTCAAAAGATATGACGTATGAAATAATATATTTAATGCTTTTTTTTATTGGGCTTAAGTATTCATCTGTAAGAGATTCAGAATAATTGCGAATGGACCTTTTCCCTGACATTCATTGTGACATAACTTGCATAGTTTTTCCATATCATTCGGTCTAGCATATGACATCATTTTTCACAGCAATTAAGTGTGCGTAAAATTTACGATACCACAAGTATAACTAAAAGGTTTAAATGTTATTCGGATTTGCTGATAAGAATTCCATGCAATCCTGATGGATTGAAAAAGAAATTCCACAGGCTCTGGGATATATCTAGGTAGCTGTTATGATTTTCACACACGGTTCACTTTGGGGCGTATCTCTATAACCTGATTCGTCTGCCATCTTAAAAATTAGTCAAATCTCAAATCATACTTCAATTTAATTACAAGCGCAGATAAATTAATTAAAATAGTCACACACAAAAAAAACCAGAAAAGTAATCAATTACCTTTCAGAATCTCATTTATTATTTCTCTAACAAGTGGAATGCTCTCTACTATAGTTTTCAGTTTCTTCCCGCCGGATATTAACAACATCTATAAAATATCGAAGATTATTCTTCCCCGAAAATGATTCAAGTAAATCCACAATGGAACAAATTTGACCACACAGTGTAGTGTCCTAATCACTATAGATTACATTGACAAGAAAATAAATTCCGGTCTCTATTCAAGGCCTTCGCACAAGCAATCTGGCTAGTTATAATCTTTCTATTTCTCTCAAATTCAATTCATTTGTCACTTTTATACGACTTGATTATATCTATTTACTTCACTTCTAAAGCTTACTTAATTTTCTTAACCACGTTTCATTTGTTTGAAATGATCTGGAAACTTAAATATAAGGCCAGAAAAAGAAAACTCAGGTATTAGTTAAGAGAAATTTAGCGAATAGTCCCTGAGGGATATATGTTCCCACAACGGGGCTCTTTTACAACTTATTAACTATTTCTGACTTTTGGCTTTACTACCTTTATTTCTCATTTTTTTTTTAAATATAAAGAAACATAACAAACACGTACAAGTGAGAGAAATAGTAGTGTGTACTTATATTCACAATTACAAATTCAAAATGTGTGAATGATATACAAATAATTATTTGGAATGAATAGCAATACTGTAGAGTTGCGTCAATTTTTACAGCTGAATATAAAATTAATGAATGGTATCTTTTTCAGTAAACAGGATTTCGAAAGAGAAGAATTCGCTTTTTTTTTGTTGTAAATTTCCATTTGTATTTTAGAGATTTAAGTAAATTGTTAGGAAATGAGTGAGAAAATGAGCTGTTATAGCTATGTATAAAACATTTTATATTATACCGGCTCATAAATTATCAAAGTAAACAAATATTTCATTGTGCTCAATTCATAAATTTGGACACATTCGAAATAACAATCATTAACTAAAAAAACATGTTGTAGCATGAACATAGAAAAACACATCTTTTTGACACCTAAGAAGTAAAAAAATGTTAAAATATAGTTTTTGTTTAAGGAAATATTGCATTTTTATTAGCTCCTTCGCGGTTAAATCAGGCAATAAGCCTCTCGAACCTCAAATTTCATTACGAAACTAAATGGTTCTTTGATATTAATAACGAAGTCAAATATACGAAAAAATGATAGAATAAAGAAATTACTCTAGGCAATAAAATGACAAAACTTATTTTGGAACAATTTTAGACAAATATATAGAAACATTTTGGAAAGATATTATCGATTATGTAAGCGCAAACAGCCGAAATTTTTTTCTTTAAAAGAATTTGAACTTCATTCCCTGAAATGAAGCGTTCAAATTTTTAAACAATTGCATAAAACAGAATGTGCAGTGGAACCTCGATTTATCGTCTGATTGTCTCTTCTTTTCTACATCTAGTGTCTGTCCTCTTTCGACTGAAAGCACATTTTCGTATCTCAGAAATACTTCGCAAAAATTGATAAAAATAACGAAAAGAGGGAAGGAGAAAAGTAGAAAGACTTAGGATGTAATAAAAAAAATAATGAAGCTTATAAGGGAAAGAGCCAATTAATCGGAGATATTCAAACAATTATTTTCATCAAAATCTGCATTTTCCTACACATGAAAAAATCGTAGCGTGATCATATCTGATCATGAAAAAGATCTGGTTGAAAATGAGAAGCTACATCGGGCTGAAAAAAAGAATCATCACCTTAAATGTACACCCCTCTTCCATCCCTTCAATGCTCCATGGGAATCTTCCATTGTTTGAAACGGTATTGGAAGTCTTCTGCCAGTTCCTTCAGCGCGCGTGCCGCTTTCTCTTTCATAGCTTCAAGGGACTCAAATCTTGTTCCTTTTAATGAAGAATTCACTTTAGGATACAGATGGAAGTCACATGGTGCAAGATCCGGCGAATAAGGCAGATGGTCTAACACTAGGATGCTGTACTTGGCTAGAAACCTCTTGACAGATAATGCGGAATGACTTGTTCTTCCCCAACTCGAGCTGGCCCCCCCCCCCTAATTCTTTCACGGAGTTCAGCAAGAACGTCAAAATAGTAACGATGATTAATACTTTGGATTGGTGCTTCCATAAGTAAAAAACCGCGATTCGTCACACATTATTCATTTCAGAAAGTTTAGGTCATTTTCAATTTCGTTCATAGTGTCAGTGCAAACATTTTTGCGAGCTTCTTGTTCAAACCACTTAAACAACTTAAAAACACGTGCACGCTGTAAGCACTCATCGGTATACACTTCTTTCGAGGAATTATAAGTTTAATTAGCGGTTTTTCCAAGTTTCACACACACACATGTGAAGTTTCATAACAATTCTTTGCTCTATTATTGCACTCATACTTTTTCCGGCAAAACAAAAACTCTAATGCGAACGAAGGCTTCGGCTATATGGATTTGCTTACAGAATCGGGAAGCACTGCATTCGAAAGAGAAGGATTCGCGTTAAACAGCTGATGGTCGCTTGAGTTTGGCTCATACGTACTGCTGCAACAGCGCCACTCTCGTTTTTCAATATCCACAACTGGTATATCATCATATTTGACTCAACAACCCAGTGTAGGCCAAGGAGTTCTTTTTGAAAATTCCCCCCAAATAACCTTTCTTTTGCCTTATTCCTGCCAGTTCCTTTCCCAAATCAACTTAAAATCCAATTCAACAAAATCAAAACACAGTACTTTGGGTTTTCCTCTTTTCCAACTAGTAAATTTCTTCGCAGGATTTTTTTCATCCAATCAACAATATTGAGAAGCTGAGTTCCCGCTCATTTCACTTTAATTCATTAAATGATGCTGGGCTCATATTAAAAATTCTATAAAGTTCAGAATTAAAACGTCTTCACCGAATGCCATTTTCTTCGACGATATCGAGAATACTCCACATACGTTCACTATAACAGGGTTCAACTGTATATGTAAAAAAAATAGGATCAAACCTATAAAACGGGATTTTTTTTCAAGAGAGAATCAATTATTAATGTTATTCGCCTCTCACTTTAGGAAAATGATCCTTCCATTATTCTTTATTATCTGGTAAATATAGACCTCATCGCTTAAGTAGGGGGTAAAATTCGTGTAATTAGCTTTTCTCCCCTTTCTTTACCTGCCTATAACATCATGAAAATTGTTTTCACGTCCTTTTCTTACGCTTAATAAAAAAAAAAAAAAAAAAAAAAAAAAACATAGAAACAAGGGACTGTTAGATATAAATTTTATATTTTAGTTTAGAATATATATTTACATAAATAAATAAGATGATCAAAATGTATTTGTTGAACAATTCGCAAAAACTTTTAATTCGATATCATTTCTTCATACCATTTTTTAAAAAGTGTTCAAAATTTTCTCTGGATATCTTAAAGCTGGCAGTATTACTTAAGATTATTTATTAATAGAAAGGAAAGTTATATATATATATATATATATATATATATATATATATATATATATATAAATTACCTTTTTAACTTAGAATAGTAATCAAGTGCAAATCATGAATTAATGCTCAAATAACTGAAATTTACTTGTTATAATATAACTAGATACTGAATTTTATAATCTCCTACATTTATTTAAATCGAAAATGATTAAAGAACCTTAGTGATAGCTTTATTAGGAGAGAAAAACATGACTTTATTCTTTCAATTCTGCATTAAAAAAATTTATTTCTGTCAAAAATTCTAACTTCAAAAAGTATTAGCTTATAAAATTTTGTAAAAATGAAAACTTCTGTGTATGTAAACCCACAAGTATTTAAAAAGAATAGAAACTTTGATCAGGAATTCCTCATTATAAATAATTATTCAAAATAATATATATGCATAGATAAAACTACATATATTTAAGAAAAATTGTTTGAGACATTCTTTGAAATAAAACGCGCTAAATGACGGAAGGTTTCACTGCTCATTTTCAAAACTTTAAAATAATTTATATTTATTGTAGTAAGCCATTTTCTGCCAACAAGTTTTTTTCCCAAGTCACCAAGTAACAAATTTCAGATATTAAGTAAAAGTTATATCAAGCGCGAAATGCATACTTTAAATATTTTAATCAGAATCGTTTTTTAAATATGGATCAATATATTTAAAATTTATAGTTTGCCATTTTGAAAAGTTCCAATGCCATTAAAAAAGATTTTCTTCGTGAAATAGAAGAAATTCTGATTAATAACAGAATTTTAAGCCAAACATATGGTAGAAAATTACAAAATGTCGTGGTTAAAAAGAGGTGGACGAAAAGAAGAAACAATATAGATATTTATTTGTACTTACAGGGTTTTTTCAATAATTTTCCTTTTATAAGGGATTTGAAGAATAATTTATCTGTCAAAATGAATAGCTTAAGGTATTTATTTAATGATAATTACTTCATCATCAATTCCTTCTAATCTAAAAAAGTCATTTGGTGCTATTAGTGAAATAGCTAATTTGATGAATAGTGTCCACTACTAGGCTTTTATATATATTAAAATATTCCTACAACTTTATGTCCCTCGAAAACAATGATTCAATAAATCAGTACACTGCAAATAATTTTCATTATCTTAAAAAAAATTACCATTGATACGATTTCAAATAGATTCAAAATAAAAATTCAAATAGTTTTTGAATAAATTTTTGATGATCAGTTAATAATTGCAGAGTATCAGCTTAAAAAAAAACTGAAAACTTATTATACAACAGAGTGTATTTATACCCAAAAATGTAGAAAGAGCATTAAATACTTCTTTTTAGATTGTTTCTGAACAGTCGTCATACATTCAAATGACTACTGAACAAACGTACGGAAATAATCAAATCCAACCGAAATGACTATGTTCATTTATAAAGAATAAATCTTAGAAAAGTTATCATCAGAATATTAATTGAGGCTTATGAAAAAGTATTTCAAGGATGGAAGTTTTCGTACTTTAATAGGCTAATTTTACTCTAGGAGAGTAAAACAAATTAATGAAGAGTGTTAAGTTAAATGGTTTTAACACTACTTCACGATAACAAATATCATTCTGTGACACTGAAACTGCTCAACAAATTTATGTTTCTGGATCATGTATTATAAGATAAGTAGTGTGTGACACTCAACCAATAATAGCTACAATCAGATGGCATTGCGAAAAGCTGCTGTGATATCAAGATAAGTCAATGTTTATTCTGTAATGCATAGAAAGCATGTGTAACTTTATTTATTTAGAGTTACAGGAATAGTTTTAATTAAGAAAAAACAAGAAATATTGTTATAAAAAAACTGCATAAAAATATTCGTTTAGTTTCACTTACTGTTCATATCTTCAAATATTGTTCCATTCATGAATATTTTATTTTACTCATTTTTTCAAATTTTTCAATCATGCATTTTTTTTAAAGAAAATTGATAATTGAGCATATTAAAATGAGAAACGCACAAATTAAAAATGGGTGATAGCAGAAGATTTCTAAACTAGAGTGCTTATTTTAAATATCTTTTACAGAATTTGACAATTTCGCAGTCTCGTTCTAGTACGTAAATGAAAAAATGAACCCATTTTGATAATTTAAGAAAGTTTAAATTTTAAAAATGTCATCATTTCTTGGCAACATATTTAGTCTTTTTCAATTTTTTCGTTAAGAAGGCATTTTGACTATGACTAGATATTTTTTAACTATTGACTGTTTAAACATTGTGATTGCGTTTGAATGACGCAAAACAAGATTCAGAATCAATTAGTTGAAACACATAACATAATTGAAAGAGCTTTTAATTCATACATTAAATATTCATAACGTTTATACATTCCAATATTCGAAATATAAATATGAAGTATATATATTATTCATTATGTATTCTGAAAAGTCAGTTAAAATATAAAAAAAAAGCCGATAGCCTCGTTACAGGTTAACTTACAAGGGTGCTTATGAGTTAATTTTTGGCAGTACCTTAGGTTAGCACCCAACCTTCAGTCCTATACGGGTTGGATAGTAAGGCTTTAGTACAAATCTGGAGAATTAGATAAAAGTTTTTATTCACTTATCTATAAATTTATTTTTACTAAGTTAAATGTCAATGAAACATCTTCTGTTAATAAATGTTCGGGGACATATCCCGATCCGAGAGAAAAATGGGATGCGTAACGGGATGTTTTCCGAAGAGAACCGCTCAGTGCTTGCGTAACACGGGGAGAAGACTAAGAAACTTTGTTCGAAAAAACAAGTATCGGCGATGCGACATTTTTTGGCTCCAAAAATATTACTTTGGAGATAAGGATTATGAACTAGCAAAATATACTAACTAAAGTCCAACTCATAAACCAGGTTTTGTGTTTGACAAAACATGTGGAGTTTGAAAGTGAACCTCAACGATTGTTTAAATCAAGCAATTAATATGTGTATTTACGAGTAACTTGAAGAAATGGATTCTTAGATAATTTTTTTTTTAATTGAGTGCGTGAGAGTCTTAATGTTATCTATTTGGAGATCAGAAATATTAAAAATTGAAAATTTATTTGAGGGAAAATAAATAAATAAAATAAATAATAATAATAAATAAATTAATAAAATTAACGTTTATTAAAAATTTGTGACATTAATTACCTACATTAAAAATTGTAAATAAAAGTCTTTTAATCTAAAGTTGTGTTTGAATAAAATATGAGTTTTTTAAATTATTACTATTATTAATTAAACATAAATTATTTTGAGTTTACTTTGTAATACGAGTACTCATAACCATGATCTTAGCATATTTTGTAATTCCGGCTAAGAAGTTTGTGTACACACACATACGTACATATTTAACTTTTCAATGTATCTCTCCCGGGTACTCTTTATTTCCAAATCTATTTATTATGAATTAGAAACATAAAACAACAAAACAAACCATTGCTTTTTTTAGGAATTGAATTTTTTTTTTTTGTCAAAAAAGTTACACGAATTCATCTTCAGATAATATTATTTCTCATATTTTTTCCCCACTTAGCATTTCGAGAACTGTAGCAGAAAAATGAATTTACTTTTGTGTGTGTGTGAAGTGTTTCGTTGAATGGTTATACGGTTCTCAATAAAAGAAAAAGTAATTTGAAATTGTTGTACGACTGGTTTGTCCATAAACAACATAAAAATACTGACTCGCAAATGAAAATATTGTATGTCAATGACATACAATGAGTGCTGTGTGTTTGTTCTAAAGGACTCGCTTTAATCAAGCTATTTAGAGATGTTCTCTGACAGCTAATTTATTAGATTTCGTTTGTGACTTCTTACTGAGACTTTTATCAAAGCAAGAGTTTCCTTACATAACCACGTAATTGCCATTTGGATCTCTGAACTACACTCTTTTTAGGAGATTATACATTATAATTAAACAACAAGACAATTTTTAAGAAGTACACTTTCTTAAACGGTAAAATTTATCGAATCAAAATAAATAGAATTAATATCGCAATTACTATGATATGAACGGAAGTTTGAAATTAAATTTCTTTTAAATTATATTTATATGCATATTTTACACTCAAAATACTGAAATTAACACAAGAACGTTTCTCCTTCGTTATTAAAGCAAACTTTTCCTAATGTAGCTTCGAATAATTAAATAATATTATCTAAATTCGCAACACTTTTTTTTTTTCTGATGGAAAAATAGTCCAATAATTTATCCTACTGTAGATTTTATATTTCCGCAATTTTTTCACATATTTTCCGATTTTGTTTGAACTACTTTTTTTTTCTTATTGAATACGAAGGGAAATTGAATTTCTTGATATCTAAGAGATATATATACTCAAGGGATATTCGAAAAAATCTGATACGATTTGTAGCCGTGATAGCCATATATTTCAAAGTAAGTTCCACTACGTCAGAGCGTTTCACTCTAAACATCTTGATGTGCTTGGGTGCATGTCATGATGTATTTAGCCAATCACACACAAGCGAAAAATATTACATTGACACAGTCTATTAAAAAAAATTAGTGTGAATTTTCTCACAAATAAATAGCAACAGTCTCAGTTTCATTGAGAAGTGGATGAAAATATTTTGCCTTCTCAGTTCCCTTTCTCTCAAATCACATTCTACTGTTAAGGTGAAACCTTCACTACAGTTTTGGGTGAAGAAATTGATTTTTTTTAAAACTTTTGGTTCCATATTAATATTTAATCTTTTATCTTTAAAAATCTCTCAGAATTTTGTTTCTATCTTGTTACAGCTGTTGTAATATATATATATATATATATATATTACTTGATCATGAATATCTCTGAGCTGAAAGGCTCTAAAAACATTTTTTTTTTCATAAGTGCAAATCACAATAACTCAAAATGTTATGCATCATCAACCTGAAATTTTATATTTAAGCTTTTTAAATACTTATACATAGTATAGACTATTCTTAAGTTTTGTATTGAGTAGAAGTGTTTTTCATACTGCAATAAAGGGAAAATTACAATGACTTTTAAAGATATTTCAGTGTTCAAAACTCGAACTCTAACATAGCTTTCTACGTAAGAGCTATATTATCAAAATACAACCTATTCCATACATAAGGTTGTATTCTATATTATTCAATTTACAAAATGACAAAATATTTATTTTCTTTTGAGTTACCATGTTTTGCGGAAAGATTTATTTTTTCTTATATTTGTATAAAATACAATTTTGGCAACAAAAATTATATACTAGTAAATCTTTCCTTGGGTATTTTTCTAATTTTAAAGCCCCATAAGGTCATAAAATATGCATTTGTAGGATAAATATACGTTAGTTCCAAAAATTTTCTTCGAAGGTGTACTGTTACCTTAAAGTCGCACTGAGAAGCAACGTGAGGGCTACTAGCGACGGACCTTATAATTGATCTGGAATTGAACTTCAAACCCTTGATCGTAATTCCATACCATTTTCTGATATGGCGCAGTAAACATACCCGCTCTCTACATAAATTAAAATTTATTCAAATTGATTAGTCATGTATGACAGAAAATATATGCGTTACTCGTACTACTAAATTTGGCATTTTAATTGCGTTTACAACATGAACTTTTCTATTTTTTAAAAAAATATTGTTGTCTTTTCCTAGCGACGTACGTTGAATGCTGGTTGATCTTTCAAAAATGCTAAAGCGAAATATACTGCAATTGCTAATGAATAAAAATCCATTATGAAGCATCATTATATAACAATATGTAGCCAAATATGTGGCATGACATCTAAGAAAATTCTTTTGAAACTATAAAACCGGATTAAAATACTTAAAAAAAGTAATTTGTGTAGGCATTTTTAAAGTTTAAGCGTTATTTCTAACACAAAGTGCTTGAACTATTGGATATGTTATAACAAGTTTATGAAATATTTCTCTTTAAAAACCTGTGATTTTTTTCTTTCTTTTTTTCAGTTTGAAAGAGGCCAAATAATACACAAACCTTTGTTATGAAATTCAAATTTGCCTTTCCTGACATTTCCTCAGTTTATTTCATTCATATATATATATATAAGATATATATATATATATATATATATATATATATATATATAAAGAATCACGTTCTATGAAATAAAAAATAGTACCTTGTGCATTACCGGCCTGTAGCGACATCGCAGCAGCAGCCCACTGGTTTGGTGTGTTTGAAGGTGGTCCTAGAGTCCGTTGTCCCGCCACGTGCGTCCTAGCAGTCCAAACACTCGACATCGGATGAGGGATTCGAGAGTGATGCGGATTCAAGAAACCGGGATGAGAGGCATGGACGTCCAAGATTCTGTCCATCAGATACAGTTCGGATCCTGAGATGCTGACCGGCATCATGGTTTCGCACCCATCCTGGGATTTGAGATTCGATTCCGGATGGGGAGGAAAGTGAGCGGGATCCGGTAAGGAACCGATGTAGAGGTCCGTCGGACTCCAAAGAGTCGGTCTGGGAGAATTGGATTTGGTCCCCGCCAGCAAAGATGCGACGGAAAAGTTGGAGATAAGCTCTGGGGTCTCTCTTTTACCAGATTCAGGAATATCCGTTTTGGATCCCTTCAGCTGTGGGGTTTTTAGGTTAACGGCTTTCAACAGTTTGGGCATTTCCGACTTGCTGTCGTCGCTCGGTGTCGAACTTCGTGAACTTTCGGCGTTTGTTTCGGATTCCATATCGTGTTAAGTAAGTTCGCTTATTCGATGAAATATTGTGACTATTTAAGACAGAGATCGTTGCATTGTTTTAAATTTCTTCAACGTCAGACAGTGACGGTCAATATTCTTTTTAATGTTTTTAATTTATGTAAATAAAAGAGTCCACTTAATATTTTAGAGGTATCTACTCCGAACAAAATAGTCGACCGAAGAAAGCAAGAGCTTCTGTCAAGTAATCTATAGCGATATGTCAATTGATAAGCTGCTTTGAAACCGCACGCTAAGTGATTAGAAAGAGCTTCTCCATCGGCGAGTACGAGTTCCGCTAGTGAGCGACGAAGACTACTCAGCGTTTCACTGACTACTCACTCCCCTTATGAGCAACTTCCGAGAACTATCTACCCATCCGTTCAATCGGTAGGTCGCTCTTTGCAAATGATCTCTAATTAATTGGGGAGGCGAGTATCCGCCCTGAACTGGCTGGGGCGCCCTGCTACGTAACCAGTTTGGTGCCGCCTTCGAAAAGGCGTGGTTTCGTTGTGTAATACCGCCTCCCATTGGGCGAGCGTCAGCCACCGTTGACATCGTCATTTCCATCCCCTTCCCCATTTGGAGGATCTTTCGTACCTACTCCACTCTCTCTCTCAATAGAGTCAGGGAAACGGGGAAAATCACTAAGAAACAGAGGCATTTTCCGGAGCTGTTATTGGGTGATTGAATTCAATGGGAGAGATAAGATGGTATCTGCTTTATTTATGGTTATGTTTTGTTCGATCCCCATTACTCTTTTTTTTTTGTTTCATTTAATTTTTTTGAGAAAAGTGGAGGAAAAGATCGCTTTTGATTGATCTCAGCTATTTTGGCACATTTTGTAATCATTTCGTTGAAGCAAGCGTTTCGACCCCTCTCTCCTTCTCATTCCATTTTGCTTTGTTTTCATGCATTGAGGGGCGGAGATTAAGAAGTTTTATATGTCCTTTTGCAACCTACATAGCCGATAACGTCGATTGAAAGTTTTTTTTTTTTTTTTTTTTTTTTTTTTTTTATGTTGCTGCCGTTTATAATTGTGAGAGAAAAACACTATCAAATAAAATTTTATTTTGTAACAAAATAAAATTTTATTTTGTAACAAAATAAAATATTCTTATTTAGAAATGATCAGTTTATTATATTAATTCGAAATGAATTAAATAAATCATGATTCATCAGGATGTTTAATACTTTATTATTTTTCTAATCCCTTCACTGCACAGCTATTATAACTATTAGTTTTCTGCTTGTATTAGTCTGATTTCAAATTATTATATTTAGTACGATATAATTGCTTTTTTTCAATTACTAGAGTGATTTTCAGGGTTTTATCTTTGAATGAAAAAAGAAGCGTTTCTGTTAGTCATTGAGAATTCCTTATATCAGTTATTTTTTGAACAATGGAAATAATAAGATTAATGTTTAGCCCTTATTATGGATTTATGTAAATCTAAAGAAAAATAAATACAAATAAGTTACCCAGATATCTGATAAGTTACCAGATCTGAAGAAAAGCGATTAACTAACCACAAACAAGTTTTAGTTAAAATTATGAGATTATCGTAAAATTACATTTCATTATTAGTTTGAAACATTAGAATCAGTTTTAATGAATTCATACCATATGGTTAAATAAGGTTTCTAAATTCATTTTATGAAATTAACTTTGCTACTTAAATATCTTCATTTTCAAACTAAGTCACACATTTATTTAACGTATTCGTGAAATTTTAAGACATCATATAAAATTAGTATAATACAACAATTTTACAATATTACAGCTGTATAAAAGCAGCAATTTTTTAAATCTTAATTATAATCCTTTTTCTGAAAGAAGAAAATCGTATAAATTGTTTGCAATGATTCTAATACAGTAATTTTCAATTTACATCCCCTCAGGAAAAAATATCATTCAAAAATAATCATAACAAATAAAAAAAAATCCCTTAAAATGCTTGTCATTCGACCTCCGATTTTTTTCCTTTCATTTTAATAAAAATTAAACATCCAACTTACACTAGTAATCCAACCAGCATCAAGATTTAAATGACTTCATTATTGGTTTTCTTCATTTTTATTTTAAAGAAATTAAACTATTTTTTCTTTTGTTCAAACGTGAATAAAATTAAAATATATAAAATGATTAATAATAATTGAAAATGATAGAATAAATGTTGAAATACATAATGATTGTTCCAATCGATTTGATTTAGTTTAATATACTATTGAATAATAAATTTACAAATGATCCGTAGAGTTTTAAAAATTTCAGTTCTTTTTTGAGCTTCCTGAACATCTAAATAGGAAATAACATTTTGATGTCTTAAAATATGACTGTGAAACTTTTTATTAAATGGTTACAGTAAGATTTGGTAGTAAGAAAGCTGCATATTGAATCATAAGCTGGAAATAATCGAACCTTATTAGGAAAGTATTTAAGTATATTTATGATGTATGCCTTTCTAAAATTTGAATACATTAATGCTTTGCTACGAAATGATCACTATAAAATATTCATATATTGCTTGTATTAGATTTAAGGAACAACTAATTATATGACGGGTGAGGAGAAGATGAAATAGAAAAGAGCCTTAGCAAATTACTTTAAAAAGAAATCCAATCATCAAGGAAGAAGACAGAATCTGAAACACGAATTAAAAAGATGAATGGACGTTTTCTTCGAGTTAAGATGCATTTATGTATTTTCTGTTTCATAATTCATATACATCCTACTTTAAAAAACTTCATTAAATTTTTATCACTAATTTAAATTATAAAATAGTAAATGTATAGTTTAAGTTTTATTCAATTCATTACGAAAATTCTTCTCATTAGGAATGTAGTGATTAATAATGCAATTAATATACAAATCAGGGCTCAGTCAGTTTAACACAAGATATTAATTTCAAAATGAATGACGAGGGTTTTATGGTCGAAATAGAAGTTTCAAAAGTATTGTTTATAGAAAAGATAATTTGTTTGAGAGATTTGTTGAGATGGATGACGCGTCCCATAAAGTAAATATTCATTAACGAAAATGATTTAAATTATAATGACTGAAAGTTTATTGTTTTTCGAGATCTGAAATAATGTTAAAAAGGAGATGTGATGTCGTAGGATTTATCAACAATCCAAAAATATTATTTTAATTTGATAAAGCTCCTATTGTAGGGCAATCTGATTCCCACAAACTAATGCTCTTCTGATAATACCACTAACATTAAGAAACGTTATGTGGTATAATGTATTGTAAATAATTTTAAGACTTTTAGTAAGCAAAGGAAATGAGTTATTTCTTTATTTTAAAGACTTCTAAAAAGTTTGAGATTTCAGGGGTTTACCTTCTTTAGATATGTACGGAAATCATGACCCTGAAGTACTCTAATTATCTTTTTTTTTCTATGGGTTTTTACTTTTGTTGTAAACAAGGGTGACCCCCCCTCCCCAGAATACCCTAGCGATCCTTTTCTATTTTCGACCCTCCTTCTTGTCAACCAATTCTTATTCCCCCTCCTTTTTTTTTAAAAAAAAAATGTCTAGATCACAGTTAGCCTTGTTTTGTGCAGCATAGCCGCTTTTGACTCTAGCACCATTAAACTCCATCACACCCTTTCCTTCAAAAGATATGAACTCTGACTCTTTTCATCCTTTCTGTTTTTTTTCCTAGTTTAAAAACTTCTTTCATATTTATTTAGAAAGCTAGTATTAGTTGTAACAAATGTAAAGCACAATCTGTCTTCGGAACACTTCAAAATGTACATATTCTTTCTTTAAGAAATCAGGTTTCAAACGTTTTAATTTACATGCAGTGTATTTTAAACTCTTTAATTTTTTTTTAAGTCTGTAAAGCTGCTTAGAAATTTTAACAAACTTTTAAATGAAAAGGGAAAGGATTTTGTACTGATTTTTATATTAATCATAGTGGGTTGGAAACTAAATTGAAAGTTTGCTAAAAATTCTAGATGAGAAAAATTGCAAGAAACATACTTGTAAGTTAAAATGTTCTTGCCTCGAGGTGAATGTCTAAGTCTTTTTTAAAGAGCTGTGTCATATTTTCAAACTCTTCCATACTAGATGTCAAATATTTAATCACAGTATTTCAAGGAACTGCCTTGAATGAAATTGAATGCTGAAAGTAAGATTAAAACAGGATGGATGAATAATCATAAAATGAAAGGAGTTTTTCGAGGAGGTGTTAGAACTTATTATCATGTTTATGCATTTCATTAATTAAAAAATTGTTTTTGTGTGCTCCATTTTCTTATAAATGTAAATTATAATTTAGATTTTTGTATTGTCACAATGTTTTTTTTTTTTTTTT
>BMAW01062283.1:121717-154358 GCA_019974015.1 Nephila pilipes
TTTTTTTTTTCAATATTTCATTTTATGGGTAATTCTTACTATGAATATTTCAATATTTTGTTATCTTAATGAACTGATGAATATTTGCATACGTTATATATATGCACATGCTTTATAAAACCAATATTTCTGCGATCCTAATGGTTTTATAAATACTACCATGCGTTGTATTTATTTTTATAAATTTAATGTTTCTCAATGTTCTACCTATAATTATCAATTTTTATTATTTAACTAAGTACTCTGGAATTTGTAGCATTATATTTATAGAAAGGTAGAGTTTGGAGGAATTATTTTGTATATGCTTTGCTCCATGAACTATGCAGTTTATATAATTCATATAACTATTTTGTAGATGGTACAATGTTTTCTGTCATAAACTGGTATCATAATTCATGTAATTTAAAACAATTTAAAGCTGCTACATTCCCTTTTATAGAAATTTATATCTGTCTAGATTGGAAAGCAACGAAACACGCATATTTTTTTTTATTATTTATGAACACATTTTATTTCTTCAGAGTAACTTTCAGCGTTACAAAATTTTACAAGCTTAGGCTCAGAATAATTAAAGCAGTAAATAAAAACTTTTTATAGCAAAATAAAATGAATATAATTATTTATTCTTAAAAGAATCTTAAAAATTATCGATACATTATAATTTAATCACGAAGTATTACGGTTTAAGTAATTCTTTCACCAGAACTAAGAGAAAAGTTGAAGAAAAAAGATAACTCTAGCACTATTAGATTCCCCCGTCTAATTTACTTTTCAGATAAAAATTGCATGAATTCGCTTAAATTTTTTTTTCTTGCAATGTTCTAATACTTATAATTTTTGTTTAAAATTTATCTTATTTATATCTCAATTTCATCCACTTTTTCATGTAATATTTCGATAATAGTCTTAAAAAAGCTCCTTATACTTATTCTATTTTATATTCTCAGGTTCTTGATTCCAGATTCATAAGATTCTCTTCATGCATGCTTTCTTCATTCAGTAGCGATTTCTCTTTTTGATTTAAAAGAATAATTAATCATTTTTAAATGCAGTTATTTATATTCATATATGTGTTAAAATTCCAACCTGTTTATGATTTCTTAATCGATAGAAGGCTTAATGTCAATCTTATTAGCCACAAACTTTTAAACAAGCCGAAAATCAATCAACTGTCCGAGTAAAATAGGGAAGAATATATTCTATATTACATTTAACCTAATATTTGGGTTCTTGATTGCTGCTGAAATACAAAATTATCTTATAGTTTGTCTCAAGGGGATTGAATTAAGTGTTAGACTTGATTGCTTTTTAAAACCATAGAAATTATGAGGAAATACGCTTTTCTCGACAATTGAGCCAATTATTGTAAAAAATAATTAGTAATTATGCGAGGAGAAAAGTGTTATTTGATGTTCATCAATTTTATTAATTCAAGGCACGAATACACACAAACACAAGAAAATGTTTCAAAATTAAAGTACTGGTCTATTGTAACTCTATATATTTTAATAAGAAAATTACATATTTATTTTTATGTTTTCTTTCAAGCAAAACATACTCGCTTTCCTCGTTATTTTTCTATGCTCCTCTTCATTGATTCTTTTCTGTCCATTTCAACTTTTAACTCAGTTTTAGACTTCAAAAGGCTTCAATTTCAAGTTCTTAATTAGGATTCGTCAAGGGAGTGCCTTAAGCCAATTAAACACACGCGACCTTTGCTCTTTTCAAAATTCGTGTCGAGTATCCAACGCCTTATGCATGGTAATCTGAGGTTTTCCAAATGTTACGGCTCAATCATAGCAAATAGTTTTGGGTGCAATGGTAGAATGTTACTGTAGCAAATTTTTTACTAAAAAAAAAATTGAGAGAGCCCAGTTTGAAAAATTTTAGTTTTAATAGGTGTATTCTTCAAAATACTCTACATCACATTATTTTTTTTAGGGGAAAAATTTCTAAATTGATTACCTTACTCTCTATTTGGAGCACTGTGAACGTTTCAAAAATAAAAGGGAGGATCCCAATACGGGATCGGAAGACAATTTTAATGCTTCATCTTTATTTCTGCAAAAGAAAATATTAATAAGTTTTTTTGAATTAAGATATGGGTCTACATCTTAATGTGTATGTATAAAAACATGTACATCTTTATTTTTGAATTGAGTAAAAATAATTTTATGATGAAATAAATTGCAAATGTAAAAGAAAAAAAAATTCTGAAGTACATTTTGTATTTAAATTTCTTTAATTCGGAAACATTCTTTTCTAGTTTTGATAATACCCATTAATGACAGAATAAGAAATGTAATGATAATCAGTTAAAAAAATTTAAGGAAATATAATCGCTTTAAAATAGTAATGAAATGAATTTGAAAGCCCTGCAAAATCTTTATATTTCCCAAAATGTTTTTAAAAGTTGTCATACAGTTCAAATAACGACATGATAATTAGTTTT
Organism: Nephila pilipes; assembly: GCA_019974015.1. Lineage (NCBI taxonomy): Eukaryota > Metazoa > Arthropoda > Arachnida > Araneae > Nephilidae > Nephila > Nephila pilipes. The sequence goes on from BMAW01062283.1 coordinate 124,170, forward strand.
ACTTTGGCATACATTCGTTAAGAGAAAGTTGATAAATGCCACAGCCTTCCTTTGAAGCTTTTAATACATAATTTATTTTTAATTATTATATTTATTATTATAAGATTTAAAATAACGATTATTTCAATGTTAACTACTTATTCATTATTAATGATTATTTTAATGTATTTAAAAGATATTTCCCTTCTTTGTTAGGAAACAAGGCAAATTTTACAATATGGCGAAATATAGACAAAAACATGAAATCACTAGACAGAATTTTATGGCTGCAACGTAAAATAGTGAATGTACATACATCTCTAAAAAAATTATGGTATTGAAACATGTTTAAGAAACCAAAAATTCCGCTGTCTTTTGGTTATATGTTTCGTTTCAAATAAACTTCTATTCTGAAATTTTTTTAACTTTCAATGCTTTTTTTGAAAAATAAAATGTAATGGGTATGGAAATGTATTTGATTTTCTTTCATGGACTTTTTCCAAATAATTCAAAAATAGAAACGCCAATAAAGCAACGGAAATTGTTATTAACAGAACTAATACACTATATGATTTAGAATAATAACTGTCGTAAAAACTTACAATGAATGCAGAAAATACCATTTACTTTTATTATTATTTTTACTTATCAGTTTCAATGATTTATTAATCCGTTTGAAACAAAAATTATTTTCAGCCACTCTGACTTTTCAAATCTTTGAAAAATATGGTAAGCAAGATATGTGTAAACGCGTCTTAAATAATGCATCCTAATCTTGATTATGTTTTAAAAATTGCTTACTAGAGGGTAACTGTGTTCATTAAATAGAAAACCGTGAAAGAACATACCGTCAGAATGAATACATAACCTCGAAAAAATTATTCGTATTCATTACAATAATATTACTTATTACAGTTATTTATCTTTCTCTTATTCTGTGTGTCCACTGTTATGAAAGTCGTCTCTCACTCTTACGCATTCGAAAACAGAGGACACAATTCTTAATCTTCTCTATGTACAGAAGCGAAAAATTCCTGTTTTATAAAATGTAAGATTGATTTTGTATTGATGTTATCAACATCATGTCTACTCACCTTGAGGTTTGGAGACCAAGGACAAATCTTATTTTCAAAGGACTTGAAATGGGTGACATTTTTTAAATGGAAAAAAAAAAAAAAAAAAAAGAAATGTGGCTCGGTAAATATAAAAAAATGTATCTTGGAAGGTAATCTTTCCAAAGAAGAGGATCTTTTAAATATGGAATAAATTTAGTGATAATTTGCAATTCAAACAATTTAACAAATCGAGAAAGATAACTGCTCACTTGTAATACGGTAAATGGATTCTAGTCGGAAATGTTCTGCGCTGTTCAGTGCTGACTGAAAGCGATATATACGTGACCATAGAGTGGAAATTGAACACACTAAAGTTCTGTAGGGTTTCGCGATGAAAAGTGACGATGTACGATGTTTCGCAGGCTGTATGGTTGTAAATTATTTTGAAACAAAGACATTAAAAGAAATACACATTCACGGTTCAGTTGTTGTGTTTGAGCGATAATGAATATATTTTAAAATGTCGAAAGTCAAACTTTTCTGTTGATTCAAGTCTAATAATAATGATTCCCCCCCCCTTAAATTATCACAGAGTCCAGATTCTGAATCTTTTAATTTTAATAAGATTAAAACCCGAAATTAGGTAGAAAATTTCAAAACGGTAGACAAAAGAAATTATAGTTTACTATAAATAACAATTAAAAATGGATATATTTGATAGAAAAGAAAATTTTTGTGGTAGAATGCTTGAATGTACCAAGTCGTGATAAGAATATGAGGGAAATGGGATAGATAGGCGACATACATATTTGAATTACAGCTCTTAATTACTCCATTTAATATTTCATTAAAGGAAATTATCGTATATTTTAATAATTGTTTATTTTTTAATTTCAATTTTCCTCGAAATGCGTAGTGGCCGCGGATTCGCGGCTGGCGGTTTTCGTCGAATCGCGGGCTAGAGCCTTGATGCCACTAAAGACCCCCTGTGTAGCCAGGGCTGATGCACGTTAAATCTGCCAGGACTCAAAATCCTCCCTTGGCGTGGTGTGGAAGTTAGGAGAGGGGGATGCCAGCTTAGGTGTCGTCCTCGTCACTTGACCGAGGTTCAAAATAACGAGGTCCGTTGCCGATAGCTTTCGTGTTGCTTTTAGTGCGACGTTAATTAAACGAAACCAAACCTCGAAATTTTTATAGGATTCAAGAAAACGCTGTTTATTCACCACTGTTGTATTAAAAAAGCATCTAGTACTTTTATTCTTTTATATTCGTAAATGTTGATGAATACTTATCATAAATACCTGTAAAACTTTTAGAAAAATTATAAATGATCAGTGTGAGGCTAGTTCGTGTATTTGTGAAAATAATTAATATTTTTATTAAATGAATGCTTTTCTGTGATCATAAAAATTTTGATGGTCTTGTATGCACACATATACCGAGCACTACATATGCTCTTTCAGTGGAATCGTGGATTCGAGTCCTGGTTCAAGTAATGACTCACCGTGTATAGGGGAAGATGTACGTTAAATAAGTTGAGGCTCCAGATCCCCTCATTGAAGTGGTGTGGAAATTTGAAGAGAATGGTACCATTTCAGGTGTCATCATCGTCACTTGACCGAGGCTCAAAATTACTGAGTCCATCACCATTGGACTTCGCATTGCTTCTTCGTGCGACTTTAATAAACAAGTGTGTGCATATACATACATACATACATGTAAAACTAGATATAAATCAGTAATGTCATAACACCTAATAATACCCCTCCAAAAAACATGCAATATAGGCGCCGATGCTGATATTATATTGCATGATAACATAATATAAATTTATAACACATGAAAATAGAAGAATGAACAAAAATCGAGAAATTTTACAAATTGAAAAAAAAAAAAAAAAAAAAAAAAAAAAAAAAAAACTCCTCTAAAAATTTAAATCCAAAAAATAAAGCTAAGAAAAATACACAAAAAGTAAAAAAATCTTTAAGAACCAAATACTGAAAAAGCAAAAACTGAAGAGAAAAATCAAAATTTTCTAAGTATAACACTTCAGGTGTATTAATGTTGCATACAGTAATGCATAGAAATGTAAGCAAATTTATAAATTTGTTTTAATTTCTTTTTAATTTATTATTTTGAATTTAAATTTTCAGAATTTTTTTCAATTCGTATTTTTGATGTTATAATCAATTTTTGATAATGTATTTTGTTGATGGGATAATTAAGCCTTTAATTCTAAAGTAACTCAGCTTGACGGTCAAAGGCCTGTTACAACCATAAATATATTATTCTCCATTTTTGTATTTTCTAAAGCATTTTCTAATTCCTTTATGTTTTGTTTTAGTATAAATAAATAAGAAAATATATAAATATAGACACACACACACACATAACTATATATATATATATATATATATATATATATATATATATAGACACACACACATATATATATGCATATATAGACACACACACAAAGATGTGTTATATATATATGCATATATATAACACATCGATCAATAACTCCCGAGTCTAACATTGAAAACAACATTTTTTTTGCAAAATTTTTTTTTATTCATCAACATAACACCTTTTGTTAATCACCTTTTAGGGTGATACAATCGTTCCAACGCTTTTCCACACACAAATCTTTTTCCCAAATTCCCCCTTTTTCATAAAAATCTTTTTTGTTGCGAGTAAATAGCGATAAACAGCTTTCTGAATCATCAACGACTCGTTGCTGTTTTCGTTCCATCGAAAGCAATCGCGGCACCCACTTGGAAAAAACCTTTTTCACTTCACTTCAAAAAACCTTTTTCCTGGTCCGATCGACTTAAAATTTTGACACGTTTCAAGCAAAGGTTAGTACTCTAGAAAGACCTGGTTACTGGTTTACTACGAGTGCCATCTCTGGGTTAGTTTCGGGAGTTATTGATCGATGTGTTACACACACATGCATATATATATATATATATATATATATATATATATATATATATATATACACCACATAGAAGAATAAAACTATTTTCTCATGGACAAAAAAAAAATGAGATAAATATTATAGACATAGAATCGTAGCTAATAATTAATTAATATTAACAAGTCTCGTGTCTTTTAATTTGTCGTTTTCTTAAATGATATAGATTAAATCAAAGGAACATTTTAACAGTAAAATAACCTTTAATATGAAATCAATTTAAGTTTTGAAAGAATTGCTGAAATACAATAATACGAATGCATATAATGCATAACATTACTAAACATTCGTGCATGAACTAAAATGCTAAAAAAGAATCATAACAAATATTGTAAGCCTCTTATCTAAGGTTTCATTTACTCGTAAAACTGACTTTATATTAGTACAGCATTGATTACTGATTCTCAAAGTAAATTGGTCTGTAATTTCCCTGTGATAGGCAGTCTACTTTCCTAAATTATTCACTGCACATTCAACAGTTTTAAAGTTACGAGTCTCTGATGCCTATGGATTAAATGAACATTTTTTTCGTGAAGAAATTTTTCGTTAGCCACTAATTTCTCTCTCTCTCTCATTCATAAATGGGAAGTATAGCTCATAATTTGTTGAAGTATTACATATTTGTTTGTAAATATAGGCTTGATTTTTAAGCATTGGTTCTATAAAATTTTTTAGGTTTTTCTCTGAAATTTAACTGTTTTAAAAGAGAAAATGATTATATTTATTGGATGAGAGATTTATGAACATTTTTTTTTTTAAAAAAAAAGTTAAATTAGAGTGAAATTTCTTGATTTTAAGTTTTAGCACATTAAATGAAAAAAAAAAAAAAAAAAGAACTGAATCTGGACGTTTTAAACAATGAAATAATTATAAATAAATGATTAAAGATAAATATTATACCTATTTTTATAGCTCATTGCACGAAAAAAGTGATCCCTTAATAATGAATTGTAATCTCTTATTTAATCCCAAAAAATATCATTTCAACGCTTTAATTAAACTTAGGAAGAAAAACAATCTGACCGAAACAGTGCAATTTAATACTTGATTTTAAGTAAGTGAAGTGAGTTCACTGAAGTTTCTTTATCTTAATGAATACGATTTCAAATAAGGCTCAATTATTTACATTCAACTTCCAAAATTTTATTTTTGTTAGTTTACATAAGTAAATAGTAAATGACCGATATATATATGTATATATATATATTCATGATAATAATAAAATTCTACAGGAAAGCATCCTTGATTTCTAATATTTAAGTTTCTATACGAAATTCCTATATTTTATATAAATTTAATACAAAATTTTTCAATTAGATGTAAAGTAAATATTTACGAAAGAGAAAAAGTCATTGAAAGAACTTTTGAAGTGTTCATTACGGAAGAAAGGTATCGTAAAATTTTGATTATTACTAAAGGAAATAACCGAGATACATAGGAATAAAATTTATTCTACATATTAATTGATCGATACGAACATAGCGATATTAATTACAGGTATTAATGGTGATTTGTTTGGTTTCAAGAAGTCGTAGAATGAAATAACTCTCAGTATCATAGAGTTCAATTATTATTCCGCAGCATCTTGAATTTTTAATTATTACTAAAAGTAATAGAGATAGAAATTAAATTTTTATTTATTATTCTTACATAAGGTTTCACTACATAGTCACCATCCTGAGTTATAAACTTCTTGCAGTGTTTCTTGACCTTCGGAAAGCCGTCATTGTAGAACTCGGCAGAAAGGACTCTTATCTTCTCCATACTGTAGGTTGCATCAGTTTATGCCTTCCGAAACCTAACAGAGCACCATTTATGGTTGCAATTTACAACCTTATGTAGATAGGGATTAATTAATATGTAAAATGAATTTTAACTTCTGATATCTCAGTTATTTTTAGAAGTGATAAAACTTTACGATAATCCTATGTGTAGACATATTTCTAAATATTCAAGACAAAAGAGGTGAGGGTGAAAACAGGTTTAATAATTTATAAAAGTTCAAAAAATACTTTAAAAGGATCATTATTAATTCAAATGTGCTACAAAAGCTTTTCATATAAATTTTCGAATGTAAAATATCTCAAAACATTTCCCTACATATTTTATTCTACGCAATCATAGAAATTACAAAAGATTAAACGTGAAAATTCTAATAATTTTTATCATCTAAATTTAGATCATATATTTTATTGCTACAATAATGAGACTAAAAAATATACAGTTAAACTGATTGGTAGGGATCATTCACAAATTAAATTTTTTGTATTGAAATAGTTTGTATCGTCTTAAATCGTTTCATTTCATAGCTTATTTATTAGATACTATTACGAAAATCAAAAGTGATTATCGAAAGCTTAATTTGGTTTTGTAATCTGTGCAGTACTATATATTTCCTTTAAAATTTTTTTCCTATCCTTCTTTTGAGTCCTTTTGTTTGATCTTTTCAATTAATTATGAGTAATTGGGACGCATGATTTTGTTTTTGATATTTTCATTCAAAATGTAATTAATTTTTTGCATGAAATCTTATGCAAAAATACATTTTTGTAAGTCGCTTATGATATAAGAATTTGTAAGCATTTTGTAACAAATTACGGATGAATTTTTTTAAGATGCGCATTATTCAGCAATATTATAGTACAGTTTTAAATGAAAGATAAGAAAATTATTAATCGTTATTAAATTCATTTTATTTATGACGTGTTCAATATTAGAGAACAATTTCATTTTGGGACGCTTAGTATCATAGCAAACAATAATCATAATTTGAAATTTTTTGTTGGTTCCTACAAGGACTTCGTGCAACGATTCTTTTAATATGTATAAGATAATTATTTCCACGAATAAGAAATAATAATTTAAACATATTTAATAAAAATATAAAGCTGGAATTAAATTATAAATAGCTCCATTATATTTTGTGAAAGCATAAATAAAGTTGTGTTAAGTTCAAATACATGAAAATCATTTTAAAAAATTAACATTTACCAAATAAATCAAACTAAATTTTTCTGACAGGAAACTTTTTAAAATAAATGTAGTAAAATAATAAGAAATTTGTGAAATTTTTACATATTCATCGCATATCATTTAAACTATCCAACATGATTTTTTGAAAAAAGTTTAAAGCGTTTTTGTAACCGAAACATTATGCCAAAAGCGAATTTAAAAGATTTTCTACTGGATGCACGATGCAGGTACCCAACAAATTAATTTAAAGTCCACTTGACTTCCAGTTTTAATTTTCCATGCATCGGATGGATGCTTTATGTTATAACTAATTATTTGTTTTCTAATTGGAAAAAATATTCGATGTCAGTTAATTTTAAAAAGAAGCACCTTTACACTTTCTATATAGAAAACACAAATCTTAAAATCTTGAAGCAACGTTATCCACTTTGAGGAAATATAATATTTATCTCTCTTCTCTCTCTGTAAGAACTCCTCACCACTCGCATATATTTCGGCTGCGGTAGACACGGTCGGGTCTCGTAGAAAGCTTTGTTTCCCTCGAGTCGAATGAGTTCGTATCATGATGGCACTAAAGAAGCGCCGTGCAGAGGGTCTGATGTACGTTAAATCTGTCGAGAATCATTGTCCTCCCATTGATTGTGAAAGTTTGTAGAGGAAGGTAAGATTTCGAGTGTTGTCCTCGTCACTTGACTACGGCAAACCATGAAGTCAATGGAATACAGATTGATATGTATTCCCCCTCCCACCCCGAAAAAAAAAAAAGAAAGAATGAAAGGAAAAAAAGTAAAGAAAATTGAAAAATTAGAAGTATTAGAACTATGACGTCACACTCTGTGCACACATTGTTAGCTTTTATTTTCTTTTGAATTTCGAAATTATTCATTATCTTTTGTTCTTTGCTTCAACATATGTTTTTTCTTACCCTTTATTGTTGTAATATATATATATATATATATATATATATATATATCTTTTTGCCAATAAATGCTGAGTGGGAGGGGGTCTTCTGGGGAGGGGTTTGTAGATCTGAAACCTTTGGGTGAGCTCTGTTCTCTTGGGCATTCTACCATTTGCTCTTGTGTTGCTTCTAAGTATGACATTAATAAACAATTACAATTATACACATTTATTTCAACTTGATCTTCAAACATTCGAAAATGATTTTCCGGGGGAAGATGCACTGGAAATAAATTTTAAAAAAATCAAAAAGGGCAGAATAAATAAAAAAAAATCTTACACAAAATTCCTTCTGTTAAAATAAACACATACATAATTGCTACGTTAAATAAAATATGCATCTTAATTTGAGACAATGATTGTTTCTTATTCATATAGTCTTAAACATTACCACATGTTATGTTTTGAGGGCTTATTGGTAAAATTAGTCTTTTTTTTTTTTATCAAATTTCCCTTTAAATTAATTTTAGCTTTATTGAAAAAGACAAACATATTTTAGAAATTGAAGAGTACTTAAAATCTTACTCTTTAGTTTGATCAATTAAAAATAATATCTCACTAAATTTAATCAAAGCAAAGTGTACTGAACACAAGTCCATTGATTTATGTCTATTTTTATAACTTTAAATGTTTAATCTTTTTTTTTTTTTTCAAAATAATTTCATCTGTAATGATCTTAGCACGGGAGGGGAAATCGTAGATAGTTTCATATGTTATTTCGCGGAGGAGAGAGGCTGCGGTAGCCTAGTGGTCATGGTTTCGAATTCGTGGCCGGCAGTTTTCGTTCAGTCGCGGGTTCGATCCTTGATTGCTAAAGACCCACCGTGTAGACGGGGCTGATGCACGTTAAATCTGTCGGGGCCCAAAGTCCTCCCGTTGGCGTGGTGTGGAAGTTAAGAGAGGGGGTGCCAACTCAGGTGTCGTCCTCGTCACTTGACCGTGGTTCAAAAAATCATGAGGTCCGTCGCCAATAGCTCCCGTGTTGTTCTAGTCCTACGTTATTAAAAACGAAACTAGTCAAGGGAGATATATACCAATAAAACTAAATTTTAATAATTTTTCTGACTGAATTTCAAAAATTTGTATACGAGATCGAAACTAATTGCACCAGTGGTCTTTTAATTTTTAACAATTTTGGTATGTATAACTTTGAGAAAATAACATTTCTTTAGATTAATCATATCTCTTTTCATAATTCAAGTGCGACATAACTTATATCTGTTTATAATTTAAAAGATAAATTCCATGGCAAAATTCTCTGTTTAGGTGCAGTCAACAGTAAATATATCAGAAAAGTCAAATTTAAATCTGAATTTTTCTAAGGAAAAGGAGAAGACTGAAGTAAAGGTGACTTTTCTTTGAGCCTGATTCATTAATATTTTTTCCTGTTTTTACTGGACTCAAATGTCCACTAAATGTAATCAATTTCATAATTTTTATCCTTAGAGGGATGACGAGGTTAATATTTGATCTGATACTTCAGACTTCAAATTTTATCTGTTTGTCTGTTATAAAGTTTTGAGGCTCCACTCTATATTCAGGACTTCACCGGATTAAATCTCAGGGATAATTATATTTTCCTCATCTTAAAAATATATTTATATTAGTCTTAAAATTATAATAGATGTGTGTTTATGTTAGACATGCCCATAACTAAAGATTAAGGTAAACGATTAAAAAAAGGATAAAACAAAAGCTTTCAAACTTCGTTTTTTTCCTGTGAAAAATGCTGGCGATGATCTGTTGAAACCAGCCTAAAATGATTCACACGTACAATGAGTGAAGTAAAAATTTTAATGAGAAGCAGAAGCGTTTCACTTAAAATAGTAATATGTTTGTTTTAATTATAAAAATAGTATATATCTAGTAAATTTGACTTACTTATATTTTTAAGGTCTCTGATATATAAAGTAATATATCAGGATTTACTTACATGCCAACAGGCATGTAAGTAAACTTTTTCCCCCAGATGTATAAAATTTTTGCATTCAGGTTTTTCATTGTTTTATACATTTAGAGACACATTTTTTCCTATAAGTTATTGCATACTTATTAATAATTTTCGTTAGAAAATTTTCTTTTCCTTCAACTTATTCAACAAATGACATTAAAATTCTTCTGTTTATTATCTTCTTCTCTTTCCGATTTAAATATTTTTACAGGACAATGGAAAATCTTTCTCTGGATCAACCTTTGAGTTAATCGTGGAGAAAAAATTACTCTTGAACAATATATAATAAGAGAAATACTTAAAACGTAACAGAGGTCTACGCGATTTATTTTCCTTTCCTATGTTAAACATTCATTCGTTATATATAGCCTTGTACTTAAAACAAACGATGAAAACTGAAAAAAAAAATGCGAACATTGAACTTGATAAAAGTTTCGACAATGATAAATGCGTTCACACTAAATCAAACTAATGTTAGAAAAGGAAAATTTAGGTACAATATTATCAACGAGTGATTCAACGTTCTTCTCTAAAGTTATCTTTAAATAAGTTTAATTTTGAAATTTTTGAGATCCTTAAATGATGTGATGTTGATTATAATAATGAGTAATTATAAATAGAATAAAAAAAGAGATATCTGGCATAAGAAACACACATTTTTTAACACAATTAAAAGTCATAAAAATAACCAATTTCAGATCATGTTTTTTATTTACACAAATAATATTTTCAATCTATTATGAGTAAATCCTTGTTATTTGAAGTTATTAAGAGTAAAATATATTAATAGGTATGGTTCAAACAGAATTTAATAAATGGTGACAGCTTCTTTTTCTTAGATAAGTTCGCAGTTAGATAAGTTCGCATTAATATGTGTTTTAATAGTTTTATTTATAAATTATTTCATAGGTCATATATCTCTCTTTAACGTTTTATTCTAAAAAATAAAAGAAAAGAAACCTGTTGAACTTTTTATTTTATTGATTAAAATTTGAATAATTTATCCAGTTACACATAATGGGACTTATCAAAGTAAAGTTTCATTAATAAACCAGTTCGTTCTCATTTTTCCATTCGTTTATACAGATGAATTTATTTTGGTCACCTCTCAATTTGTATTTAACAAATTAGAAAAAAATACGTTTGCCTTATAAACCCTTATCTTTCATCATCGAAAATGATGCAAATAATAAAATCATGTCATTTAATATCAATAAGAGCCCTCCAGTGTTTTAAAGCAAAACAGCAACTTGTGGTGATTCATAATTCTAATTATCCCACTTGGCAAGTGTTAATAAGTCGTCCCTCATTGTAATGTCGCGAAGCGTCGCTCCAACTGACTTTGTAATGTAAGCTGCGCTTATTACACGCATACTAATGGCCGATTCTTTCATTTATCTGCTTCAGTATAATCGAGCAAATTATCTGTCACATTCGAAAACGGATTCCCTCCGTAATACGAGAAAGCCGCTTGTTCATTGGCCGCTGTTCATCTTCAATCAGTTTGGCATCTACTGGCAGCTGTCTCGCATTGCTGCTCGGGACACATCAGTATTCCTTCTGGAACAGCTACTTTTGGATGCAGGGCACGTAGTGTCGCGGCCATCACGGGACTTGAAGAGAGAGTGTGTTTTAAAAAAAAAACCTGCAACAATGAAATAATTCTTTATAGACTCCTCGATTTGAAGGTTTATTGAGCATGCAGGGACAAAGTCGCATAAATCATAAACTTTCAAATGTTCGGGACATCACACTCCGGATGAAGACCGTAACATTAACACTTTTGCACCCACTTTCTGGACAAAATAACGCGCTATCTCCCCTAATCAGCTCTCTGTTTCATTATCTTGGCCACTTTCCCAAGCTGTTAGAGATAGCGAGAGTTTTTTACAGCTCTTTTATGTATCCGTAGAGTGTACGGCAGCATCGGAAGCCGGATTTTGAGAAGGTTTTGTGAACTCTTCGATGTGTCTTCTTTTTAAAGGCTGTAACAAAATGTGACAGGTTTGCTTCGGCGTAACCAAGGGAAATTTTAGTAGTTGGAACGGATGCAGCATTTTTCCTTTCTTTCTGAGGAGAGATGACGTTGTGAAAATACACAGAATATATATAGAGCAAACTAATAAGTTATTGACACTAATTACAAACCGGGTAAAATAGTAGCTTTTATTAATATTTTTATGTTCATTTAATTTTTTAATTAATATGATTTTCATTTGTTTCAATTTTAAAACATAGCAATTTTGAAAATTGTTAATTTGCCTGTTTATGATGTATCGAATGGTATTATTTGAATGAAATTGATAAGCTTTTTGATCGATATATATTCGCTGATTTTGTGTTCTTTTTTATAATTAGGTTTTGCAAAACTCGAATTATCTTTTTCAAGATTTGTCAGAATTGACTGAAATAGAGAGATTTCCTTATGCAACAGTACATTGATGAATGTATTCCAAACAGCATACAAGAACAGGATTTTAAAATGACGTTCTTAATATCTTCAAATGTTAGTAAACAAATTTCAGCTCAAACAGTCACGATACCAATTCAGTTTGATAACCGATTTCTATCTTGCTCATAACGCCCCCCCGCCCCCGAACCAAACTGGAATGTTCTTTCAAGTAATAACACTGATAAAAATTTTAAGATATCATTTATTGTTCTTATAAGAAAATGCTTTAATGCTGTGTTAAGTATATATAGTTTTTTGTTCTGCATTATAATTATAAATATTATTGTTTTCATTACTTTTTGTTATTGTTTTTTCTTCAGTAAAGTAAATACATATTAATTTAAAAGATATAATTTTTCAAAATAATAATAAATCTTATGAATTTTATTAAGAAATTTCAAAAAAATACTCCGTTTAAATGATTATTGAAAATCCACTGACTGAAGTTTAGAAGGAGGATCACAATTGGCATTGGAAATAATTTTTTCCTATTAGCTACTAACGAACAAAAATCTGGAATTCACCTCCCGTAGAAACCAAAAAAATATTCAACTTAAAATTTTAGAAATTAATATCAAAAGCAATTTATTTTGTCATTAAAATCTTTATTTGCCAATAAATTGGAATAAAAAAATTAAAAATCGACTTACGAAAACATGTAAAATTAACGCATTTAACAAATAAAAAAAAGAACAAACATCGGGAAAATAAATGACAAAAATAACGAGAAATTAAGCTTCAAAATATGAAAAAGTACAAACCGAGATACCTAGGCATAAAAAAAATTTAAATAAAGCAGAGAAATAAGCAAAACAAATAAACAAAAAAAACCCACCCATAATACTTATTATTTCTGAATCTGGTTTATTATAGATTAGCAGATTTAACATGCTTTACGAGCCAAAAATTCCATACAGAAAAATGTTATATAAAAATATGGAAATTCCAAGATGTTCAAATTAAACAAAATACAAAAAGACCAAATTTCAATATAAGTATCCACACAATATATATATATATATATATATATATATATATATACATATTGGTGTCCAAATGTTAAGCACAAATCATTAAATAAGAAAAATGTGAGTAAATATTAGTGAATTTGTTCCAAATAACGTGTGGATCATTTGTTGAAGGGGAAACTTTGTCTATGCAAAATATTTCAGTTGACTAAACATCTGCGCATGTCAGAACGTGGGTAAATAGGTTTCACAAGTCATAAACAGTTCAGACATATTTCATGCAATTCATGAGTGAAGGAAAGTTGCTAATTATTAAACAGAACGAATGATGGCATAAAAACAGCAACTGCACATGTTTGTTAAAGGAAGAATCGTTGAAATGCTCGAATCCAGACGATCACAAATTGAAACGTCTAGAATTATGAATATGCTTCAATGTGTGATCTTAAGACTGTTGCAAAGGCTTCAAAGTGCAGGAAATGTTAATATATGACTAGTTTTAGGTCGGCCGAGTCATAACCGTTTTCCAAGAAAGATATTTGTGACAATTGTGCGACGTCAGAGGGACAGTTGTGCCAGAGAATTGGGTTCAGCGCTCATAGCCACCACAGAAGTGCAATTTTCCAGACAAATTACTTACAGAAGACTCAATCATGTTGCTCTCTATACCAGATGACCAGCAGTTTAAATTCTTCTCACATCAACGCCCTCGTTTAAACTGGAGTTTGGGACATCAGTACTGGAATTTGGCACAATGGATCGATGTGATGTTCAGTGTCGTATCTCGCTGTATTCTGAACACTGATTCTCATCAGCTAATAATATGGAAATAACGTGGAATTCCCTTCCCCCGGGAAATATTACGGAAAGACATCATTTTCCGTCGAAGGGAGTTGGGGGTGGGTAGGTATGATAGATGGATGAACAGCCTTCGATATCTTTGAGACGGGTGACTGTTAAATGGTACATATATAAATTTCTTGAGTCTTATGTTCACCTATTTCGAAATGCTGTCAGTTCAAACTATATTTATGGATGATAACGTGCCTTGTCATAGTGTGAGCCGGATAAACAACTTCCTTGAAACGGAAAATATCCCAACGAATACCGTGACCCCCTCACTAACCTGATCTGAATCCCTTCGAAAATATGTAGGATATGCTAGGGCGACGACGTGCAACCCTTCCGAACCCACCAAGCTCTATTCCAGAACTGAAAGATGCTCTACGTAACTTTTGGAACTCTTTCATCCACGTTATAGCAAGAATTAGATATCTTTGTACAACGTACCTCATAGATAAGACGTCATCATAGATACCATCATAGATGACCACTCACCTCATTAAACTTACCTCAGCATTACCTTTTTATTTAATTAGTTTTTTTTTTCTAAAGTATGAGCTCTTATGCCCAGTTTTCTTTTATACTGTTTCTATAGGTAACATGAGTGATTATTATCAGTCTTTCTCATTGTTTTCTTACTTTATAAGCGTTTCACACTTGCTTATCACATTTCCTACTGTTCCGATTTCCTTCATTTTTCACATAATTACCAATTATGCTTAACTTTTGGACAAGACAGTATATATATATATACAATTAAATAAGACTAATTTTTTTTTTAAAATTCATAAATACGTTAATTCGAAAGTTAAAATTGTGAAGACATTTAAAATCACAACTGAACCAAAAATAGAAAGATAAAAATTGCAAACTGAAAAGTGATAGATAATACAATAAACAAATGTAAGTAAAAAAAAGGAAATAATAATAATTCAAAAGAAAGTAAACTAAAATAAATACAATAAACAAATGTAAGTAAAAAAAAAGGAAATAATAATAATTCAAAAGAAAGTAAATTAAAATAAATAGAAAAAACCAGAAATATCAAAAAAAGATGTAGAAATTTAAAAATTTTTAAAAAAAAAAAAAAAAAAAACCAGTAAATTGGAAAATAATATATTTAAAGTTGCAAAATGCTTTACACCATCATTTTGGTTATTCTAGAATTACTGGTCAAACTAACCCCATTAACAAAATATATTATTTAAATATGGTTATAAAACAAATATTAATAATAAAAGTAAAATTTGAAAAGAATCTAAAAGCTAACTAAAAAACATTAAAAATAAATTAAATAAAAAAACACAAATTCACAATTTTTAAAATACTTAAGAAATATTTAAAAATGAAATCTAAAATAGCTAAAACAAAAATGCTATTAAAAACTCAAATAATAAGCCAAAATGAACAAAATTATTTTCATGTACAACTCACCACATGTATGATAACTACAGATATGGCTCGCACAAAACTTAACGTGGAATACCGAATATTAAAAAGTTACTAACTAATATATATATATATATATATATATATATATATAACAATGCATGTGTGTGTGTATAAAGTATCTACTAAAAATATAAATAACATACGAAATATAAGAGTGAGTAAAAAGCATGGAAAGGGAATTTGTTTTCAAGAGCGAGCTGAATATTTCAATTAAATTTGAAGAGGGAGAGGAATATTCTCGATAGAGGGTTTGTCATTGTAATTGCATGAAATGTGTGCAAGATACTACTAGTATTTACAAATGCAAGATACTACTAGTATTTACAAATGCAAGATACTACAAGTATTTACTAAAACCAGTTAGTTATTAAATGTTTTTAAATCAATCTTTAGCACAATATATATTTTCAATTAAAAATTCGAAAATTTACTGATTGCATATTTAATAAGCTTCATTACCATTTAACTTCACATATTAATCTCAGAGAAATTCAAAGTGACTTTGTAATTTATTGACATGGTATCACAGTTTTGTTTAACAAAAGTACTTTATTCTAATTTTCTAGATAAATTCGTTTGATAATAAATTCAAGCCTTGATTTCTAGATAGTATTTTTTTTTTATTTCGCTTCGGTTGGTTAGTTCAGGTAATTAATAAACGGTAGTTATAACAAGGTTACGATTTCTGACTAATTATGGGTGTGGTGCATGTTGTGAAAAAGGCGTTGCAACGAATTTGTCGATATTTTCCTTTAAGGGTTCGTAAAAGACCATTTTTTTTTAAAAAACGATACAGTTGTCATTTTATCAATTAATAGCAACATATATTCATCTGTGTAATTATGTTAAATAAACAAATCTGATAATTTGTTTTATTGTATACACCTCAGGTAATAACGATTTACGTCACGGTTTGAATAAATTTCCGTCGATGAATATCCACTAAAAATATGATCGATTATATCTTCTTAACATTCAATAGTTCTCGATTTAGCATTTTGCGATTACGCAAATTGACAATTTATCTATCATTTATTCACTAAATTTGATTGGTTGATTTTATTAACATCGCACTGGGAAGTAACACGAGGGCTATTGGCGACACCTGAACTGGCACCTTTTGCTCCTAACTTCCACACCACGCCAATGAGAGGACTTTGAGCCTCGATAGATTTAATGTGCATCAGCCCTGGTTACACGGAGGGTTCGCTAAATATGAAGCTGATAAGAAGTATGAGTGTTCAGGTTCACCCGATTTTGTTTCGTTTCCTTTACAGGTGAAGAAAAATTCAAAATGTTGTTTCAGACAAAGAAAAAAAAAAGTTCAACTTAATTTCAGTTGCAAATATTTTTAAGAAAAAACAATGTTCGGAACCTATAATACTTCATATATACCAACTGAATAAGAGCAGTGTTTGATTGAAATGCTTTTTACAATCATTCTATTTGAGAATGTTACAGGATATTAATACTGAATTCAGACTAATGATAATTCATAATTTAACAAGATTTAATTTTTTTGTTAAAATAATATGCTATTATCTATCATGAAAGACAACAAATCTCTCTTCTTAAAATCAATTTTAAATTCCCTGGAATGAAATTATTATAATCCCTCGTAATATACATCTCTTAAAGAAACAGGTTAAATACGTACAATTAATTTTTTTTTAATCAAGCTTTTATTAAAAAAGTTAGACTAAAAAGTATAAAAGCAGTCTTTTTATGTGTAAAATAATATGTAATTTATAGAACTCGAGATGCTAAGATGCCTGGGTAATTACCGATAACTTAAGTACCATAGCTGATTACTTACATATATGAGATAAACGAAGTATTAACGCCTAAAGCTTTTGTAAATTACATATTATTTTACATTAAAAAATTATTTTTATGCATTTTAGTACATATTTAAATAAAAGCTTGATTAAAAAAATATTTCCATCTTATATTTATTTAATTCTTTTTAGTCTGGGAATTCAAAACTAAAAAAAGCCATTACCTGAGCTGTTCATATGTGCAAAATTTCAACTGAATTGGGTATTGTTAAGTAATACAAGGCCCTCTCTTCCCCCAGTCCCCCTTCTCCACAGTCCTCATTGCTTTATCATACAATAATATTGTATTGTCATCGGAGTTATACGAGAACGCAAAATTTCAGTTCGATTGTTTGATAGGATGAGGGTTAAAATTCAAGTACAAATCCTGAACTGGAAAGACATGCACATGAATATATCAAGTTAAATAGAATCTTGTATAATTGAATTACCTTTAGCACATTCGTCCTTTATCAAATATTGCTGGAGGTAATTGGAAGTCCACAGACTTACTTAAAGTAATTTGGCGATGGCATGTTAAATGTCCCATTTTTAATTAAAATAAGCTGTAAAAATTAAGCCAATTTCGAAAAAGACAATTTTTATCACAGGATCCGAAACCTCCAATGGCGAAAAGATTCGGTTGTATATGAAGAAGTGCCAAGCCCTAAGAGGATTTCTTTTATAGCATAATTCTGTTATATGTTTATTTCCCGGATTATCTTTCCATTTTTGATTTCTTACCTTTTCGGGGAGAGAAATATAGACATCATTTACGCAGTTATTCCTTCTAAACGTCACAAAAGGTGTGATCTTTCCCACCTTATATGCCAAATGCTAATACAGTTTTGGACTATTTCTTACTGCCTCTGAGAGCAGTGAAAAAGGCGGGTCAAAAAGTTTCTCAAGTGAGGTGCATTTTGATTTCTTTTTACTGTTCTTTAGACAGCTTGTCTTAATTTTAACTGCCCAATGTCTCGTTAGCGAAGGAAAAGCAACCGTCAAATATTCCCATAAATGAGACTTTATTTCGTAGGAGCAAGATGGTGCAGTTGCGATTCAGGGGTCTTTCCCAAATGACACTGCATGTAGATCATACCGGGTATAATCTTCACACTGGATGCAGAGGAGAGATTTTAAATAATTTAATAACCAGCTCTATGTTTTCATGATAGTTTTAAGTTTTAATAGCTTAGTTCACTTTATTCATAGCCTTGACTGCAAGAGCCGTTTTAACAACCGATTCATCGAACTCGTCAAAAAAAAATGAGGTTTCGGTTTTGCTGAACCGATGTGAACTGGTTGAATTAACCAATGGTACTAAGATTATCCATGCATACTAATCATATTAGGTATGTAACCCTCCAGTGAGAAAATAACAGGAAATTAAGGGAGTTATATATGATTTAGAGATAGTTTTAAAAGTTTTAGACAAGGGAATTGATAAAAATATTTCATAATTATTATAAAAGGGCAGTTGTAAGAAGTATGTAATGTTATTTTTTAATTTTTTTTTTCATTTCGGCAATATCTTTAAAAAGGAAACGTGAAATAAATTAATAATGAACTGGAGCGAGCTTAACTGTTTTGTGATTGTAACCACGATACAACATCTTGTTAAAAAATTACATCAAAATAAAAAATGCACTGACAGTAATAAATAGACAAGCTTAAAAGACTGTTATTTTTTAAAGCTATTAATATAATTTAGTGATTTGTATTTCTAATTTCATAATTTTGTTAAAACTTTACTTTTTAAAATATCACTGTATTTATGACGATATTACAATATTTCTGAATTCAGGACATTCATAATTTTTACTCACTCCCCCTAGATACTAAAACGGATAAAGAGCAATATTCCTTGCTTAAGGATCTACTGCAATGAGCAGTTTATTAGAAAATCTATTTTAGAGCCTTTTTCTTTTCGGTTTATTTATTATTATTTTGTTAGACTGTGTGTTGTGGTTAGACCACCACAAGAGCGTAAATAATTTTTTATGTATGCTGTGTTCGATTTGATGACTTCAGCAACAGGGAGGGTGTTGGGAACATCTTTTTTTCCCCCTTCACAGCGAAAAGGGAGGGGAGTCTCTTACTTTTTTTTCCCTCCATGTACACTTTATCGTTTTTTATGCCAAGAAAATAACGACAGTATTTAAAGATTGAGATAAGCCAACTTCATTGGCATCGCTATTAAAAGATTCTATTTTTATTGGTTAAACTGTACTTGTGAGGCTGGGTGAAAAACATTGTAGAATTTAGAGATTCTCTAGCACTCTCTCTCTCTCTCTCTTCAATAAAATTGAATTGGATGAGATCATATTACGCATTGTGGGTGGTAAAGATTTTTATTGTTGGGTTTAATTAGGTTCGTTAGTTGAGCTTGAGATTCTATGCTACACAAGATTCTGTTTTAAGTGGAATTAATATCAAACTGAATGCTCATGTTCTTTCGTTACATTATTGAGTTAAAGACGACCTAAACATATCTTGTTACATTACTTGTTAATAACTATGCCATAGCCATATAATAAAAAATATTTTTGAAAGGCAGAATATATATGATATATATATATATACATTATACATATATAGTAAAGATTTTTGAAGGTGGAGCTTGCTTGCAATTATACGTTTTTGTTTAATCTTGCAAAATATGACCCAATATCTTAAAGATGATAATTTTGTTCAAATTTTTTATCTTGCATAAGATACCAGAATGTCTTACTCAGTAATTTACTGTAATGTGTTTAAACAAAAGTTTGTCAGATTTTATAAAAATGAGATTTATGCAAAATGTCTGAAAAAAAGTTGTTTCGATTGTAAAATGAGAATGAACATATTCTCATGCAAAGAATAAGTTTTAGTTGAAATGTGATATATATGCGAGCGAGAGAGAGAGAGAGAGAGAAAGAATAGATAGTAGCGTAAAAACAATTACAATGAATTACCATAATTTAAAAGAAATTTAATATCTTATTATAAAAAAACTTTTTAAAGCCAAAATAATAGTAAAAAAAGAAATTTTAATCCAACTGCTGCTTTATTAATTTAAAAAGATAAGAAACACTTAATTTAAAAGTTAATAATTAGTAAATAAATTGGTTTCAACCTTTTCAGTAGGTAATTAGTAAATAATAAACCAGTATAAATTTTTAGTAAATAGTTAGTTCATAATAAACCACGATCAACGCTTAGTAACTAATTCGAAAATAATAAACTGGTTTCATTTAATTATCGGATTTAAAGGTTGAAGATTAACTCGTTTTTTTTTTCTTGTATACCATCTCGTTTTTCGTACTTTTGCAAAATATATTTATGTCGAAGTTTATAGTTTATAAAACTTGTTAGAGAAATTTCATAATGAAACAAAGAAGTGAAAAATTATTTTAACTTCATTACTGTAATAAATGATTGATTGATTGGTTTTATTAACATCTCACTAGGAGAAACACGAGGGATATTGGAGACGGATTTCGTAATTTTGAAACTGGGTCAAATGACAAGGACGACAACATAGTAATAAAAGAAATTGAGTTTATATTATAGGGAGAGAATTTAACAAAAGGGACAGTTAAATGGAGTAGATTATTAGTAACTGGTGACTGACGCGTGTAGATTAAAATAGAGAAATGGAAGGAGAGAACAAAAATTTATACTGAACAATTAAACATTGTTGACTGCTTTAGATGTGTGATTAGTAGACTAAAAATATTGTTCAGAGCACAAGAGAAGTAGGGAGTACACATCAATGTTTTTTTAAAGTTGTATAAATGGTAAAAATGTTACATTTTAAAAATGCATTTAATTTGTGTATACTTCTGTCTTTACTTCTAGGTACTTTAATTTCGACACCTTAGTTTTGATTACTTAATCTTTCATATTGAATTCCTTGATTACTTACTAGGTAATTTTTTTTCATAATGAAGCTAAGCAGACTGGGGTTTCAAAACAATATTAGGTGTCAAATGTCTTTTATTTGTCATTTATTTAAATCTTATATCATGTTTCAAGTTGCTTAATTTAAAAGTTATGAGACTATATATCAAATCATCTATACGTTTATTTAAAGGATAATTGTGTCTCTGTATTTTTATATAACATACTCGAACCTCACTGATAATTTTATCCTACACTTTGGAAACGATATACCCGATTAAAGCGATTTTTTCAGCATGTTTCTGTTTCAAATAAAAATGTATTTAAATTTTCTTTCTCTATTTCATATATTCTAAAGAATATATTAGTGGTCAATGTCTATTAGAAAAGCGAATGTAGGATAATGCGGAAAACTCAAATTATTTATTTTTCAAGTTCAAGTATTTTTGACTAGTTACAGTTCATAGTTCCCTACGTCAGGTTTAAATAAAACAGCTTGTGAACAAACAGCAGAAAATGTTTATAGATGTATGAATCTAATGGGCTTAAACAAGTGTAAAAATAAGTGTATAAAATAAAAACAAAGGCAGGGTCTTATTTTACCACATTTCGCCGTGTAGTGGGTATGATGCACACTAAATCTATTGAGGCAAAAATTCATCCCGTTAGCGTGATCTGAAAGTTTGGTTAAGGAGGTACCTGTCATGTGTTGCCCTTGACACTTGAGCGAGGCTGAAACTTACTATGTCCGTCGCGTACAGCCCTCGCGTTGGTTCTCAATACGGTGTTAATGAAAAAAAATCAGTAATTGAAAAACATTTTAGTACATTTGCAATACTGATGAAAAATTTCTATTAATTCAATACATTTAGAAAAAAATGTGCTTTTTCAAACTAAACCAGTTGTTTTTTAATGGAAATTTTCTTTTAAGAGAAAGTACGAAACATGGGTCATTAAAAATTGTTTAAATGTGATTGCTTTATATTTACTTTAAGAAGATTAAATAACCTCGTTTTAATCCCAGGTACCAATCACCACATATAACTGAACTGCTGCCATCGAATTCTGTAAAATATGTACTTCTTCCGAAGTAGATTCAGGTTTTTGTTATAAAAAAGACGTAAAAAGAAGTTAATAAAATAAAACATCTTTCGATTATATAGTAATATAAATAAATGCTATAAATATTGATAACGTTAAAAATGTCTTCTCAATATCTAAAGTTCAATAAGAAATGCAATTCAGAGATGGATTTCACTAATTTTTATGCGTTTTTTTTTCATTGAAGCAAGTAACGGAAGCTGGTGTAGTAAAATTTTCATTTCAGAGAATATGAGAGGGGAAGCCGTTTAAATTTCGAAAACTCCTATAAGCTTGAGCATCGTTAATATCAAAATGCCGCAAGTAAAAAATAAAATAAAAATAAAAAAAAACTTCCTTAGTTTTATGGCCATCAAAAGAAAACTGCATAAATCAAAGCTTTCTGAAAAAGAAAAAGGAATAAAAAGCTATTTTTCAAAAAGCTTAACAGTAGCCGAAAAGAAAAAGAAGAAATAAGTAGTCAGGCCCACATAGCCGCTTGCTTCAGAAGAGGAAACCAAACTACGTAAGTGTTCATTATGGTCATAAGATAGTCTTCTTTGCTTTCCGACTCCTCAGGATCAAAGGTCAAGCTCTTTTATCTTGGGAACATATTGCTTTAATACATTTATTTTCCCTTTTATCATAATCGCCATTTTATAGTATAATGGACGGGCATTAATGCTGACAAGTTGAAGTAGACATTCAGATAGGACTTACAGAAATACATTTGGAAACAAACATTTTATAAATTTGCTCTTTGGTAGGATTCGTCACTGAAGGTTTTGATATGGAAAGAAAATGTGCTTTCTCTTTCACTCCATTTTCATTGTTTTTATTTTCCTCATTACTTTAAGTTTTCATTTTCCTTTGGGTCTACTCAAATGGTGGTTTAAGTGTAAATGTATTTAAATGTTTTCAAAATTTGGTTTTCGAATCAATTTTAAAAACAGTCTTACTTTTAATCATATTGCAGTAAAGTTATTTAGCCTTTTGAAAATGTGAATGTACATTTGAATAATAGATTGTTACTATTGGCTTTCTCTTACTAAAGAAATGTTGATAGTTTTAAAAAAAATGTATATTCTCTTATTTTTAATTGCCTCTTTATAATATTTAAAAATTAAATACTTCTTTCAAAAATTCAATTAAAGGAAGTGTTTCTTTGTCTTAAAAGATAGCGTCATCTACATCAATTTAAATATTTGATTCGTCTTAAACAAAATCTATCCTGAAAGAGTAATAAATAATCCATCTATGGAAAAATAAGAAACCATTCTCTTTGAACATATTTAATGTTTCATTTAATACGTTTTTATAAAATGTTTTATTAAGTCTAATATTTAAAAAAAATACAATGTGTTTATTGATGTTGATTGTTGAAAAATGTGGAAGTATTTTTTTTTTTTTTTTTTTTTTTTTTTTTGGTTTCTTTCGAAGGAAAAAAAAAAACTAAAGGATTTAAAGGATTGTTCTCAATGTCATTCATAATGATTCGGAGAAGTTGTGCAAAATTATTAAAACTTAAAAATCACATTTATTATATTTGTTAATTTGAAATTTTAAAAATGGTCTTACAAAGAATTAAAAATTTAATGCTTTGCTTATTTTAAACGTTAATTTGAGTTTAACTGAAGTTCATATTGATATGCTTTTTTTGAAATTTTGAATCAAGTGAACAACCTAATTTTTTAAGGAAAAACTACTTATTTTTAGCACCTCTTTTAGCATTTGCATGAAATTTTAACCAATAAAGTAAAATTTGAGCCATGATTTGATAAATGTTTTTGGAGGGGAAATATTATTTTAAGCACACACATCGCTTATTTTTCAATACATTGCATTCAAATTGAACATTTTCATTTGAGAATTTTAAATCGTCAAAACGTGCTCAGAAAAATATTTCCAACGAGAAATGGAGAGTGTGTTGGGATTGATTATGTAAAAGCATCTTTGACTAGTTACATTACAAATCTTAATGTCAATTCTACTAATGAAGTTATAACGTTGGGTTATCCGCGTTTTTCTCTTAATTACCATGGGGGATTCTTCATAATTTAAATCGCGAAAAATGAAGTCCTCGCCTCAATTAAGTGTAACATAATCTAGGTAAATTAATCCGATTAAAGAAGTGTAATAAAGTGATGGCGAAAAACGGATATGTAAAATATGACGGAGTTCAAGAAGAAGGGAAGCAGGAGTGAGAATGAACTGAATAGTGAGCGGAATATACTTGTGAGTTTATGAAATCTAATTGGATGTTACTGAAGCAAAAATCCAACTGTCTCTTGCAGTAGTTGAATCTTCGTCGTAACTACATATTCATATACTAGGTCTCGAGATCAAAGTAAGATTGTGACGTCCTTCCTTCATTCTTTAATTCTACCGCCATCTTTCAGTATAATTAAATAGTCAATAATTCTCAGACTCTAGTTTAAGATACGTAAGAGCAAGACAAAATACTTAATTAACTTGTAAAGAATAAATAAGGACGATCTCTCTAAAATCCCTCTTAACTCGTCAATCCTAGATTGTGATCTAATTATAAAGTCTTAGCTTACTCGTTCTGATTCAAGCATTTCTCGCTAACAGCATATTCATTTCTTAGTACCCAGATTAAGAGTCACTTCAATCCCAAAGATTGATCACGATGCTTCAATCACATTTACTAACATCTATCAGTAAGTCATTATTCTCTATTTCCTTTGTCTTTTCTTTCAATTCTATTTTATTTATATATCTACATTCCAAATTCGATTTCCTGCACTTTTATCTTCAGCAAATCTACCTAATCACTTTTCTTTTGGGTTGGGAGGAAATTGTGATTTTACGCAATTCAAATTACCAAAAGTCCCAGAGGTTAGTGAAGAGAAAATCGCGAATAGCCCAACGTCACAAGCTGAATGCTTATTATTTACGTAAAACTTGTTTGTTAATATGATGAAGGACCGTGAGCTGATAAAGAGCATTTCCCTTTACAACATAAATAAATAAGTAGACTGGCTCATAACATGTGACTGTT
This sequence comes from Nephila pilipes, assembly GCA_019974015.1. NCBI lineage: Eukaryota > Metazoa > Arthropoda > Arachnida > Araneae > Nephilidae > Nephila > Nephila pilipes. The sequence goes on from BMAW01062283.1 coordinate 149,584, forward strand.
TTAATTGATTGAAATTTGTTAAATCTGTGCTTAGAATTTAAGTTAGACTATAAGTTCGTTATTTAAAATGATGGAAGAGTTAGGTAATTGGGAGGTGTTACAAAGTTTCATGTCCATAAGAAAACAGTTCTAAAATATGCTTGGCATTTCTTCGTTTTTTTGTGTGACTTATACCGATCAAAGTTTAAACGAACATATCATTCATCTATTACCGTTGTCTCCCACGGAAAAGGCAGCAGTAGAATTAGATGCCAAAGGTCTCTCAAACAGGTCAATGTGACGAGTTCATTTGTTAGTTGCTTTCTGTTTTTAGTTGTCGTCTTCAGTAGAGCCTGTTTTGACTTTTTGTCTGCAAACCACCTGTTTCCTCGTTTGAATACTGCATTGAAAAAAAAACTTATTCCTGACGTTTCACGTATGTCTATAAGATAAATTAGGTAACTCTAGATTCCTGCTGTTTGAAAGAAAATTAATTACAGTCACGCTTTTTTTCTGAACTGTTTACTTAATACCTGTTTAAAATTATATTTTCAGTAACCGTGTCATTTGGTCAATGATGGAACTTGCTTTCGTATACGAGGTCTCAATTTCGGCTGCCTAAATTTTCATTTTTTGGAATAATTATAGAAGAATATATTTAACAACTGTATATGTCATCGTCATATCATTTACGCTACTATACTCAATCAAAATTAATCAATCTCAGTTCCTGTAAGTAAAGTTTCGATAACCTACTTACTAATTTTTTTCTGAAATTCAAATGCATGGGAAAAAAGGAATGAAAGTCAAATTCTTGATTCTGATTGTTAACAATTTGCATTTGTTAAAGTCTTAAAATGCATGTAAGTCATCTAAAATGTCAAATGTAATGCAAGTATATAATTTTGTGTATTGTTTTATGCTTTGGTTATTTCCAAAAATAAAAAAATATGGTTTTAAGAAGGAAAACTGAAGGAAGTGAAAAATGGTAAATGGAAATGAATTCACTTAAATTAATAGGAAATAGAGCGCAAGATAACTACAAAATACATTTAGACCTTTCTGAGAGTAATGTCTTCATATTTTGGATTTGAATTATAACAGACATATCTATTTTTATAAATGATAACTGCAGTCAATATTTGCTAACTAATTTATGTAAATCAACATATATATGTAATATTTGATAATTAACTTATACAAATCATTATATGTATTGAAATAATTAAGAGAGAAAGAATCGACATGTAGGTAATTTTTTTTTATTTCTGTACAGTCCTCTTCTATTTAAGACTTCAGCGTCGTATATGAATCAAATGGTTTTTTTCTAATTATTCGCTTTATTAAACTTTTTTTTTCCCGATGCTGTTTTGTTTGTTTTAGGATGCAGCTTTTATTTTCATCTCTTAATTCTTTACATTTTTAGATACGTTTATAAGTTAATTGCTTGGTATCTGACCGGAGAGAGTTTGATGAATTCATGTCGACGGTAATTACGTTATACTTCCTAATAAATTCTCTTTCAAATTCTGCCAACTGCAAAATTCTAATTTTGTTTTCATACTTTGTCCTACACAGAATGAGCTTAATCCATGCAAGTTCCAAAAATCTGTAATACAATGTATTTTTTTACGTTATATTACAGATTTTTAAGTAGATTTTTATAGATTTTACAGTATTTAATCCAGATTATTTTATTTCCAGAATATTTAAGTAAATTTTTATATATATATATATATTACAGTATTTAATGCATGAAAGTTCTAAAAATCTGTAATACAACGTATTTTTATTTTCATATGGTAAGAAGTCAGTAAACAATTTTGGTGAAACATTGTGACGTATTTCCTTCATTATTTAACTCTACTGTCATCTAAAAGTCTAATTAAATAGTCCATAAGTTCTAAACTCAAATTGAAGATACGTAAGAGCTGGACAAAACACTTTGTCTGTCAAAGAGTACGTAAGATAGCTTTCTCTCTCTCTAGAATCCCTCTTAACTCAGTTAATCCTAGTTTATATTCAAATAATAAGTCTTAGCTTATCAAATCACTCTATACGATGCAAGTTTCTTACATTTATAGCAGATTAAAATCCTATTATTCTGATCCTGGGTGGTTTCTAACTACTATCACTATAAGCGATTAATTACAAGATTCACTGCAATCTACAACATTTATCACAATTTGTAGTTATCCTCTATCTCCCTTCTTTTTTTCCTTTCAATTTTATCACGCTTACATATCACTATCTCTAATTCAATTCACTACAGATTTTATCTTCATCTAATTTACCTGATCACGTTTTTTTTTTTTTTTGACTGGCAAGGAGTTGTAATTGTATGCAATTCAAATTACCAAAAAATATTTGTGGTCAATGAAGAGAAAATTGGGAATAGCCTACCTTCACAGCATACTTTAAACTGGCAACTTCACTGAATCGTTTTGATTTTGATTGTCACGTGTAAAATAATTTTTTTTTTATTGATGATGCATTTTTCGTAAGCATTTAACTATGGATAAATAAAATTTTAATGAATGTGTTAGTGAAATAAGTTTTTAAAATGTCAGTTTGTAAGATTTTGGTGGAGTACGGATGATCTGTCAGTTAAAAGAATAGGTTATGAATAGGATATGCATCTATCTCATTTTGATGATCCTATCTCATTAATAATTCCCTTTTTAACTTTCCAATATGATTTTTTACAAGGGCCCTTGTCTAATCAACAAAATTATAGGAGTTATTTTATCGTCCTGTTTTCCTATCATAAATGGATTATAATCTCATAATAATTCATAATGTATTAAGTAAGTAGTGAAGATTCAATTATTCTGTCCCCTTTAAGATGGCATATTCACATAAGTTTTAAAGGCATTCCTTGCGATGATTTTTAAACTTATATATGATTTAAAGTTTAAATATTGTTTTGACATTTGATAACAAAAGTCTTGTTTCTGTCACCAAAAATGTTTTAATTTTTAGAAAAATTAACCTGAAAAAGTAAAATATTTTAAACAAATATTTCTAAAATATTTATCAACTATATATGTATATTTTATCATTTCTTCTTACACTTAAAAAGTCTGATCAGAATTTCAAAATAATTTCTTAAAAATATCCCTAAAAAAACCATATACGAATGATGCAGACTCAGGAAAAGAATACTAACTTGGACTACAAGAAATTTATTATCTTTTAGACATGATGATTTTAATACTTAATAAAAGTCCTATGTATTACATCAATATTCCTGTATATATGACATGATTCTTTTCCAAGATTCTTTTCCTCTTTTGGGGGGAGGAGTGGGGGTACTTTGTAAAGGTAAACTTAGCACAAATAGAACTACAATGTCAAACGAAACTCGCCGCCAAAGCAGTAAGAAAAACCAAACTTAATTACCTAACAGATAACCTGATACGAAATAATGGGAAAAGTAGCAAATTGATACGGAAAATGACTTGCCCAAGTGTGGTGGGCCTTTTCTCTTCTAAGTGGGAAGACTTGTCATTCTACAAATCAACAGTTCTTGCTTCTTGTAGTCAGGCAATTAGGGGTCGACAACTCCACGGCTATCTCGAAGCGTGCCATATCTCGACAGTAGCAAGTCTAAATGGAAAGCAAATGGTTGTTGGGTGATGGTCTTCGCTTTCTCAGTATGCTTTCTCTCAATGGTAACGGTTTTTTTCCTTAGTTTTTATTTTCGCTTCTTTTCTATTTGGTTTCTGGTTGAGAGGCGTCATTAGGACCTGAATCGGGGTGGTTAAATGCATTTCGAAGTGGGAGATCTTCTAATCAGGCGAATGCTTTTACGATGCCTTCACATTAAGACAGAGAGACAGATTCTTTGAAATTGAAAGCTAAGACATGTTATACTATTTTCTACAACTGATACGCTGAAAGACAGTTAGGATTGTTCAGTCTTCCTTGCCTAAAAGATTTTTCGAAAAGGATATCTAGCAACAAAATAAACAAAAAGAATTTAAGAGTTATGAATGCGAAAGCAAATAGTTCAAATAATCCCAAAATACAGTAAAAAACAATTAAGATAAAATGTTATATTTTGTATTTTACATCTCCTTAATATAACATATGATTATTACTGTTTTTTCTAATAAGATTTACTTAAAAGCATCTAATATGTGTGTTGAATTCTGAAAAGGCATTCAATAAGATTGAAAGATGTTTCTTAAATTAAAAATGCAGAAAACAAAACAATTGCAGCTTACCTTTCCAGCAATTTTGAAACCAGGAGTTGAGAATGTATAATTTTCCCACAGACCAGGATTTTTCGGGATGATTAAAAGTGTAATATTTCTATAATTACTAATCTTATATATTTAGTAATACAGTGTTTATTCTCCATAATTAATTCACGTAACTATTATGTAATTAGTCATATATTACGATGGGAGGGGCTTCTTGCAAAAAATGATAAAATTACTTAAATGTAATTTATTAATATAAATTTTTAAATTAATATTAAACACTAATAATGTTACTACGTATTCCTCATGTAGTGCCTTTTAGCCACTGATAATGTACTCTTTCAGCTTGTCTTCATCTGAAAGACTAATAATTCACAAAAATTCAAAACTTTTCTCAAGCTGTGTTTGTTTTTAGGTTTCAATTATCCTTAAATAATCTCCTATACTTATTCTAGTCAGAGAGAATTCATATCATGTTTGATTCGCAAATCATTTACACCGTTTTCAATGATTTTCAATAAATGAAATTTACATAATTGAAAAACCCCATGGTTATTTCGGACTTCAAAAACCGAAACCTTTCTATCA